>JAVQJG010262201.1:0-14123 GCA_036024015.1 Craterocephalus amniculus
AATAAAAAAGACTTTAAACATCAGCAGGGTCTGATCGGCTCTGGAGCTTTAACGTTTCCTCCGACATTTGGAGCTGAAGTCACGTAAAATCAGCTGATGCAGCGGTGAGGAATTAAAACGTTTATAGGGACATAGCTCATGTTGTTTTAGCTTCACATGTGTTGGTGTCGCGCTAGCATAACGCCGCGCTGGAAGCCCCGCATGCCGGCGGTGGCTCGACTTCCAGTGGAAACGCTTCTCTGAATGGGCCGGACCATTCAGGACCGTACCGACCCGTACTCCTCAGTGGAAATGAGGCTACAGACCCTGTTCCAGAGTGATGGAGCATTAAGAAGAGAGGAGGATGAAGTGATCCCATCATGTCTTGTGTCTTCTGTACTAGTTTGTGGGTACAGGTTCGGGTCTAGCCCCAGGTGTAGGTTCAGGATTCATGAAAGAGTGATTCATGGAACATGAGACATCATTTCCACCTCAGAGTCCAGAGCTGAACTCCATGGAGGATCTTTGAGACGTCCTGGAGGTCGGACTCTCCATCATCGATAACGATGCAAGGCTGATGGAAATAAATCTGCTGACATTGTAGAAGCTTGGAGAAACAGAGAAGCTGCTGAAATCACAGATAAAGGAGGTCCAAGCCCATGTTAGAGTGGAAACTTTTATTTTGGGCAGACAGTCTATTACTTCAGGTGAGTGAGAGGAACATTTCATGGCCTTTTTCAACATTTCTTTCCTCTATGTCATTATTATGATGTTTGAACCGTAAAATATGTTAATGATGAATCTGAGTGTCTCTTCGTATGACAGTGCTCCTGTCTTTCACTTATTCTCAAGCTTTTCTCTTGTTTCTGATGTCCAACATGGCGTGCAGCTCCCCGGGCTCATATCCCAGCAGGCCTTGCAGGTTGCAGACGAAGCGGTAGACATAGCGTTTGCCTGCTGTTTTGCGGATGATGTTCTTGTCGTAGTAGTAGCGTAGACCACGACTCAGTTTCTCATAGTTCATCTTGGGCTTGTTCTTCCTCCTTCCCCACAGCAAAGCCACCTGGAAGCACAAAAAATCTGACAAATTTGCTTTTTTACATTTTGGGAAAAAACCCCCATAGCAACAATAAAAATCACATCACTGTATAATGTTGCTTCATTCTGTTTAGGATTAGAAATCAGAGTCACATTCTTAAAGATGCAGTATGTAAAAAACAATAACATCTAGTGGTAAAGATGGATATAGCATGTAGTGAATTTACAGTGGTGATCAGTGGCTAAACTTCTTCTAGACATGTAGATATTTTGATGTCTGACTGGATCCAGTGGCCTCAGGTGCAGTAAGGACTCCACTACAGGTAACTACATCTGCGCTGTCTTCGTCTATGGTGCTTTTAAGGTGTTGATTAACCCAAAGGATTTTCCAGTGCCTATCAAACAAAGCCACAGTTTGCAGAAGTTGGATGTATTATATCCAAGCATATCCAAGTAACCAAAGGAGTGCCTCAAGGGTCGGTATTAGGGCCACTCATTTTTATCCTTTATGCTAATGACAAAATGTGTTCAAAACCAAATTTCGTCCATATGCTGATGACACAGTCATGTACGCCTGAGCCCCCACCCACACCCAGGCACCCACCCAGTTCAAACAGACTTTTTACAAGTTCTACGGAAATGGTGCATATAACCTTATTTTAGTTGATTGTTTCAATTGGAATGACAGGTTATTGGTCAGAATGTCAGCAGAAATGGGCAGGATAAGATTGAAAAAAATAGTCCTGTGCTGGGCTCTATTTCAAACTATCTAGCAGGCCGTTTATACATATCAGAGGTCGTATCAAACAAATATTTTCCATTACCGACTTTCTTTTCTTTAACAGTGACAGAAAATCTGAAAGCTAACTGTCAGTCATCAACCGGTAAAAATACCATTTCTCAAAATGTATCAATAAGTTGTTTACTCGCACCACATTATGTACCTCATCAGGGTCTGTTAGCATGAATTCCCATCCATCTCCTGTCCAGCTTATACATGACTGGCAGCTTCGGTCTGTCAGAAGCTCCAGTAGAAATTGCCAGAGCTGAATGGGACCACTACCTAAAAAGAGAAGACAGCACATTAAAACCTTCTTTATGAATCTGAAATCTATCTGTGGCTGTAAATCTTAATGAAATAATGTGTTACCACAACTTGTACAAACCGGTGTAACCAGCAAGGATGGCGGCTGGTATCACAGCTCTACCCAGGTCTGTTTTGTTCCCGACATATTCCTTAAAGCTCTTGTGTTTCCGCGGGAACGTGAAGGCATCATGAGACATGTTCTCCTCCATTACGGGCTCTATGTCATGAAGTGGACTAGTCCAGGAAAAAGAGCCCACAATGTCAGCGTCTCCATGGCTCTGAGCAGTATTTGTGTCTGAGTATGTTTCTGGAAGCAAGACAATAATCAGAGGATTTAGTTTTACAATGCATAAACAAAATTATCAAATGAAACTTGAATGTTAGCAAATTGTTATTTAATAAAACGTTTTCCAACACTGAAGAAATTTACTTTCGCTGGTCCACCTCCAAAGACCCTCTTGGGGTCACATACCCCTGTTAAAGATCTCTGCTTTAAAACATTTTGTGTGACAGAATGAAAAGTGCTTTACAAAAAAAGTGTAAGTAGTCGGTTGGTTAGTGTGATGTAGTGGTGTGTAAATGATTGATTGCTTGGTTTGTCTGTGGGTCAGTCAGTCAGTTGGTCAGTTGCTTGGTTTATTTAATGATTCATTGGCTAGTTGGTTGGCTGGTTGGGTATTTGGTTGGTCAGTTTGCATATAGGTTGGTTATTTGGTTGGACAAATAGTCCGTCAGCTGGTTGGTCAGATGGTTTGTTGGTTGGTAGGTTGGTTGAACAACTGGTTAGCTGGTTGGATGGGTTGTTTGATTGGTTGAATGGTCATTTGATTGGTTTGTTGATATGATATAAAGAGTTAAGTTTTTAAAATCCACAAATTTATTTCATTTCTGGCCCACTGTCAGCAGTTAAATAAATAATAATAGATTAACAAGCTTAATGATCTGATTAACCCCTCGGTTTAAAACCATACTTCTTCATACTGTACATAAACTCTGAAAACTTGTGGGTTGAGATAATATTGTCACAATCTATGGTTATTTCTTGAGATGACACATGACATCCATCCCCATGGCATGAACCGTGCATTACAAAATGAGCAAACCATAAACATTTCTCCAAATTCTACCCTTAAACATGAGACAGAGATAAAGAGAGATTACAAAAAAATCAAAAAGTAAAAGAATTGTGGTGTAAAAGAAAAAATGATCCATTTTGTGTTATTATGTGATCTTTCATCACCCGTCCTACCTCCTTCTAAACCATGGATGGGCAACATCAGTCTTCAAAGAAGCAGTACTACAGGTTTTAGATGTTTTTCTGCTTCAACACAATTAGCGAATCATCATTTTGAACTTGACAACAAGCTGTTGTTGGATCCTTTTGATTTGAATCTGGTGTGTTGGAGTACGAACTTAACTAAAACCTACAAGACTGCAGCCTTGGAGGACCACAGATGCCCATCCGTGTTCAGAAACAAGATGCATCAAATCCTGGTCAGTGTGAAACAAAAGATTTTGCAGCATAGATCAGCTGATCAGGTTGTGTGAAGCAGCAGAAACAGCTTAATTTGTCTGGGAAAAGAGTTTTCACCTTCGTTCTGATTTGTTTCTGGCATCAGAAAAGCAGCACCGGCGCTCCCTATGGGATCAGTGGTCGGCAGCAGATAGAAACCATCATGCTGCACAGTCATGGGTTCCAGAGTATGGAGGTTCGAGTTCTCAGAGGGATGAAACTCAATCTGGAAATTATGTTTGTCCGAGAGCTCCTCAACGTAGTCTGAGCAGATTTCTGTAAAACCAGAATGAGCAAATTTGTCAATAACAGAGAAAAGAAGCAGATTTATCTCAAGTACTTTGTTCGTATGTAGTGAAGGTGGTCATATTATGTTAATAAACAAAATTATCAAATACTAATAATTTGTTAGTAAGGGATGGTATCAAATAAGTTCATGCAAAAAATGTTTAATTGTTTTTTTACTATTTATGTCTGCTCATTATTCTCGTATTGTTTTGTGCTCAAAATAAACTGAACTGAACAATAATTTCTAAAAATAAAAATTAGATTATTACAAAAATTACATCATTTATTAGATAGTATCTGGAATAAATAGATACAAATGAATAGGTTGAAAAATAAAAATAACAGAGGAGAGGAACAACAATTGCCTTTTTTAAAATGACGGTCCCACTACAACGGTAAGATTTCCCGACTAAATGAATTTAATTTCCTCATCTATTAATGTAATCTTCAGTTACCAGGTGAATTTGGTCAGAAATGAGCTGATCTACCTCTCCTCATGGACTCCAGATGCTCCCAGAGGATCTCCCCTGCAGCTCCGTCAGACATCAGGCCGAGGAAAGCTTCCCTGTCCAGGCTGCACACTTCACTCCCCTGCAGACCCCGCAGGTCTGAGCCCAGGCAGTGGAGCCCAAACTCAGCCTGGCACCAGTCCAACCAGTGGTTCACCTCCCACTCAGACCACAAGCTGGGATCTGCACAGGTAGAGTTTCTGTTTAAATAAACAGGTCTTACTGTGGGTGAGTAGCGGAGGGTTATAGGTTTACCGTGTGGAAGGTGACGGCTGGCGATCTCCTGGGCGAAGCCGGCAAAGCTGGCTTTCACAGCCTGGCTCAGGACTTCCTTACTGGTCGGGGTGAGAGGAGGGACCTCCAGGGAGTCGAGCTCTGAGATAAAGGTCAAATAACAAGAAATTCAACCACAATTTACAGAAAAACAAAAATCATTGTCACATTTAATGTTCTCTTGGTTAAATCTCTAGATATAGCCCTGATCTCCCAGATCAGGATTTTTTTTAATCATTATATCCTCCTTTTAGGATTTTATAACATTTTAAATAGACTTGTTTACATGCATTAATGTTATTTACATCTAGATCTGATAACTCAGATAGATAAATACAAGAAAAAGGGTCGCAACATTTCATAAAATTATCTTTTTCCAAAATGTTTGTATAACTACTCAGTTAAAAATAATAAAATATCTCATTTCTTTATGTAATATAAAAAATGAAGAAACATTTTTTTGCTGCTTCCACCTTGTTTTATGCAATCTGGTATCTTCATTACAAGGCAAGAAATCCCCGATTAAATGATTATATGCTCATTAAAAATAACAAAAACCAACATCAGCTCAATGCTTTCATTCTAAATCAGACTCTTCTAATTATTTATCATCTGATTGAGATTCTTAATTAGAGAAAAGTTATAATTGACACTAATTCTCCAATAATTACAGGTTTTAAAGTTGTTTTTTAAATGTCAAAGAAAACTATTTAGTAAACTCTGACGACTTTAGATTTTTCTGTAAATAAAGACTCACCGTAAATCTGGTCGTCCATGTTTGCGCCTCTAGACTGGGGATCAGCTGGAGTAAACAAAGATCACACAGGGCGGACTGAGCCTTTAATATGAAGGAGGAGACAGCAGTGATTGACACATGTCAATCATCGACACGTGGGCGTGGCTGAAGAGATGGAGCTCAGGGTTTCTCATTTCCACGGATTCTACATCATGTTAGGAGTTTATTTAAAGTTAAATTCAGACAGAAGTAAAAGCCACTCTGCTTCATCCTCTGATCCTTTGTCAAACATTTTCAGCGCCAAGTAAAACAGAAATATATATATATATATACATATAGATAGATAGATAGATAGATAGATAGATAGATTGATAGATAGATATAAATATATATATATATATCTCAATATACAGTATATTTGTCATTTGCCATTTGTCTTTTATATATTTTAGCTTAAATGATGTCTTACATAATTGTTTCAGTTGAAGAGACAGACACTAGCAGACAGTTTACTTTTATAAAAAGAGGAATGACTTGATTTTATGTTGTGAGTGTGTGTTTGTGTGTGTGAGTGTGTGTGTGTTGTGTATATGATGATAAATGTGTGACCTAATGACCTTTGTTTTGAACTTGTTTTTATCTCATTACACTTGTTTTCATGATGTAAAGCACTTTGAGAGACTTCCTGTATGAAAGGTGCTATAGAAATAAAGTTTGATTTGATATGATATAAAAACAGGATTTCCCTGAGTTTTGATAAGCTTTTATTAAAAAAGTTTTGATTTGTGAGCAACGTCCTGATTCAGCTCCGTCCTGCAGGGACGTTCATGGACATTCCTGATTGTAAAGCTGCAAAGCAACGGCAGTGTGAGCTGCTCTTCTGCCATCTTGTGGCCTTTTCTAATAGATTGACCCAACATCAGAATCTGCTTTTACACACCTTTATTATTTCTTTATACACCCATTATTGTTCTGCAAATAATCACAGAGCGGTCAGAAAATATGAAATCTATAAAATATACAAACTGTATCAGACTTTTGTGGCAAATCTCAGGACTGTAAAATGTTGGAACAGGAGCAGCAAAGGGCCGTAAACGTCACTGTTACAAATCAGAAAAAAGTAGTTAGATTGTTATGCAACAGGGCCCAGAAAAGGATGCTCCTCCACCTCCGCCTTCACAAGTTTCTGTTCCTGTAGGTCCCTAAGTGGGATGCTGCTCCATCACTTCCAGTTCATGTACCTGAGATCATCGTTGTTCCAACTTCTTGTGTCTCACCAGATCAGACCCAGCTGGGTCCTTGGCTTGTTTGCCACTCTCAGGGGTCCTATCGCCCCAGAGATCAGTCTCATGCCATCAAAGCATGCAAGACTCCCATCTGCTCTGCGTCGCTGCTGCCCACTGAACATCTCATTCTAGGACTACTTTTGTTTTATTCTGGCCTGTTCCCTCCTCCAGACCCCCTCCACTCTCCTGGCTTTGATTCAGCTTTTATTGAACCTTTTTCTGTCTGGAATTTAGGCCGATTGTTAGCTCTGCATTTGGGTTCATGTCATCACTTCATCCCTCTTGGACGTGACAGTCTTGATGCCAAAAATGTAATAAAATTACCCTAATTTACATTTTCACAAATCTGAGCGGCATTTTAATGAATTTAAACACTAAAATATTTCGGTCCAGGTTTGAATTGTATGTAGTTTTTGATCAATAACTGATCTAATGTGGTCTAGGTCTATGATTCAGGACCCACATGTGGGCAGTGACATCATTTCAGAGGGTCACCAGGTCATTGAGAATAATATAAAAAATATATTTATTAAATAAATGTGGGATTTTTATCATGGCTGTCAAAATTAAACCATTAACAGAGAGATAAATCAAAATTTAACACCTTATTTCTTTAACACATTAATGCTTAACCCAACATTAATCTTCCATATTTATGAAGACAGACTGTTTCAAGCCTGATATGTAGAAGATCCTGCAGGACGACCCGTCTGATATATCATTAATAATTGTCAAACACCAGCATTTGTCATCAAAAAGTTGGGGACCTTTGGTCCAAAAAATCTGTGGAATGACTCTTTACAGAAACGCGGCATGTAAAATGGGAGTTTTGTTTAACCCTCTGAGCTTCCAATGTGTGTTTTTATGCATTTTTAATTCAAGAGTCAGTTTTTCGGATTAATTTATTGACTAAAATAAAGAGCGCCGACACACAGTGAGTGCATGGATGACGTTACAGTGCGGTCTCTATGTTTCACACACACAAACACAGCAGATAACACACACATTTTCAAAGATAAGTTCAGTCACTTCAGGCAGGTTTTTAGGCAGAAGGCTTCGTTTTTCTATCACAGGTCACTTGTAGGGACAGAAAACACAAGCAAGAGACACACAAACATGCGGAGGACAGTTAATACCGCAGACACATGAATACATTCAGAAAACACCGGAGGAGTGACGTCATATGAAAGAATAACATCTCTGCTGTGGAAGACGGGGCTGGTTTGGAACAATAACCATGTTGACGTTTGTCTGTGCTGGTTTTTTTTTTGTTGCTAAAACGGGAATGCAAGGTAGTTAAAATGAGTTTATCATTAATGTTCCCAGTGTAATCAGACAGCCATCAACATTTCCATCTCTAGGGTTAACTCTTCATCATCTTATTGTATCACATCTAAGTCGTTACAGGCTGCTGGGAAGTTGCATGTACCCACCCACCGCTGCAGGAGAAAACCCCACGTTAGATTTAACAGCTGGCCGTGGGAAAAGCAGAGGTTGTTGCAGGTTGGTACCGTGGAGAAATCACATCACAGTGCCAAGTGAGAAGCTACAGGGCTGGTTTCTGGTGGATGGACCACTGGGTGAGCTGCACAGTGAGGAAGACGAGGAGGAGGAGGAGGCGGTGTGGTGGTTTAGCGAGGATCGTCGGGAGCAGCGATCTTCTCCAGACTGGGTTCCATTCCCCAGATCTCCCTGGCGTACTGGGAAATGGTTCGGTCGCTGGAGAATTTACCACAGCCGGCGATGTTGTGGATCACCTTCTTGGTCCACTCTTTGGGGTTCTGTTACACAGAGGAAGAAGTTATTTACAGAGCACTTTTATTATTCAGCTCGAGGCCTGTTGCAATAAATCAATTAATATCAGAGTAAGAAAAAATCTGTGCAATTAGTTTTCCAGACCTAATAATAAATAATTATTTAATAATAATTTAATTTGTTCTCTGTCTCTGTCTGAACCCTCTGGTGTCCTGTGGACACGTGGTCTCAGATGATACCCCAGACTGTAGCAGGTTTAGTTTGTTTTTTACCTTTTTGGTTGAAGATTAACTAACTGTCTGAGCCTCATGTTTAATATTTTATTTGCAGAAACTGATTATCTTTCATATTTATTGTTTTTGTTGCGTTTGGTTTTCATGAATAATTAATGAGACTGAGAGTGGTTTCGATTTTATAGTTTTTTGTTGAGTTATCACTAATTTCTTCTGGTTCCAGGTAAAATGTTGTTTACAAATTAAAGTTTATTGATCGTTAAAACAACGTCTTAATAATGCAGATACATGCTTTTATTAGTTGAAAATCGCCTCAAAATGACAACAGTGCTTAGTGCAATATTATCTTTTATCGCAATAATTTCTGAGAGGATTAATCGCACAGCAAAATTTGTAATCGTGACGGGCCTATTTAGCTCCGTTTAATTTAATTTAGCTAATTTAGCATTTCCTTTTGACATCACCCGTCTGATGGGTTGGACAGAGAACAATGTTTCCTTCTATTTAATGCTGAAACAACATGAACCATAAATTATACATTTAATCCTGCATTTGTTTCTGTGTTATCTCTGCTCAGAGGGAGCATATGTTTTCAGTCCCGTCTGTCTCTCTGCAACAGAACTCAACGTGTCGAACGGATCTTTAAGATGTTTTTGGGAAATCTCTGAAATGGAACAAAGAACCAGTGGTTAGATTTTCCAGATCATGTGTTGGATATAGAAATTGTCAAAAAGATTCTTTCAGGTGCGAACATCCAGGAGTACCAGGTGATTTTTGTCACACACTGGTCGTCTTCCGGTGAAAACTTGAGGTTTCTACGGCGTAATATCCTAACACCTCGTAGATGTTTCTTTTGATTTTCTGCAGCTGACTTAGTGACCTCAAGGATCGTGCCTGTTAAACGAAAAAATAGCGCCGCAATCCATATTTTCTCATATTTGAATTAATAGGAAATCTGAGCATTTCTGGGGGGAGAAGATGCAATTAAATGAGTTTTGCACACAGAGTGATTTACTAAACGTGGAACAGGTCGCAGTGGCTGTTTAGCGCTTCTTACAGGCAGGCGTCAACCGGCTCAGAGATGCACAAACGGCTGCAAATGCCGCAGATTGCATCAGTTTGATTCAGTATTTCTTCATGAGCCGTGGAACCAACACATTTAGTTTTCATTTTAATTCAATTACAACACAGCAACTATTCAGCATGAGGTTATATAAGACAAACAGCCACAGCAGCTTAATGAAACCCGGCACATATGAGGACGGCACATTTTTGCCTCACTGCACCAAGATGCACTTAATGTTTTAACATTTCCAAAAAAATTTTCTTTTGTTCTACATCTGATATCTTGCCATATCTTCTTAACCTCATCTGACGTTCTTTTGGCTTTTCTAACCACACTAACTTTCCCATGTTGCAGTGCTAAAGACATTAAACGACATTTCTACTTGTCTCCACTAATATTTTGATCTCCGTTCAGATTTTTTGTTTTCCATTTGCGACTTTCCTTCTCTCCCTCTGGCATCTTAGATTACCCACAATTCATGGAATCACAAAAGGAGAATTTTGTGGTTTCTGTTGGAGATCTTAGTCAATCAGGAGCAATGTGTTGTAGAAGTTGGGTTTTTTAACATATGTGCTCCCTTTGGTGAATAAAATGTGCCGTTTGAAGCAACTTTGCAGTAATGTGCATCTGTTAGCATCAGATTAGATCGATAGGACGACTCTGTTCAATCACAAGTCCGGGAAAAGGCTCTGAATTTTGTTCACATGCTGAGTAAACAAAGCTTTACAAGAAGTCAGGATCTCAGACGGAGCTTCAGAGCTTCCCACTGACCTTGTAGAGCGCGCTGACTTGCTCCTGACATTTGATGTAATCCTCATAGTCGGCGAACACCTTAAACCTGAAACACAAGCAGTGACATTAACAAAGTCCACCAAGCTTCTGCCGACCGTCTGAAGTTCCAGTTCAGATAATGAGAAACGACTTTGCGTGAGCCGGCTGATAAAGTTTACGGCTTTAACGTGGTCGGCGTCGGCGCGGGTTGTTTCATGTGTTCAGCACAGGTGAGCGCTCACCTGTCGTGATGCATCAGCATGTTGACAAGGTCTTTAAAAAGGCCGGGCTGGCTGGGGCTGAAGAAACCTTCAGATATCTGGTCGATGGCCTGCTTCAGCTCCGGGAGGCGGTTGTAGTACGACACAGCATCGTAGCTACGGAGAGGCGAGACGAAACACGGCTCAGGATCATGATTCAGATCAATCTGTTCATCCAGACTGTAAAAAAACGTTTGTTTGTCCCGAATGTGGCCTTGATTTGTCCAAAACTCGGTCACATGACCACCATGCGGCCCACAGGAGATTTGACCTAAACCGCATCAGGCTGGCATCTGATTTCTGGTCCACTTCTACACTTTGCAGGACTGTCACTGAGCCAGCAGTGGGCCAGATTCGGCCCAAACATGCTTTCTATCTGGTAAAAAGCTATTTTAAAAGGCACATTTCTGAAATTCCCACACTGTGATGCGCACCCCTTCTTGTCCATGGCCTCCACATCGTGCACCCGCATGCCAAAGATGAAGAGGTTTTCCTCTCCGGCCTCCTCCGCCATCTCCACGTTGGCTCCGTCCATGGTGCCGATGGTCAGGGCGCCGTTCAGCATGAATTTCATGTTCCCTGTTCCAGAGGCCTCGGTTCCCGCGGTGGAGATCTGCTCCGACAGATCGGAGGCAGGGATGACTGCGAGGAGAAAACACGTGGATTGTGTCATAACGAACAGAAGAGACTTGAGTTTAAGACACGAAAGTAATAAAAACGTTTCTTTTTTGTTACCTTTTTCAGCCAGAGTGACTCTGTAGTTCTCCAGAAAGATGACTTTGAGGCGGTCGCCCACCACAGGGTCATTATTCACTATATCACCGATCGACGTGATCAGCTTGATGATCATCTTGGCTGTGTGGTAACCAGGAGCCGCCTGGAAACACAGAGGAGCCACATGCTGGGAAACACTAAACACAGGCCAACACAGAGGTCACGCAGCAGATAAAAACATGTTTTCTGTTAACTGATAGCCTCTCCATCAAGGGGGATTTATTTATGTATTTATCTACTTATTTATTTTTGAAATAAAAGGTTTTGCTAGGAACTTTTTTTTCTGGAACGCAGATACCATTATCGCATGAATAATGCTAACAGTATTATGGAAATATCAACAGCTAGTTTAAAAATGCAACACATGTGGGAATGTGAGACACTTCAAACCTTTTGGAAAGAAATTCTTGATTTATTATTTAGGTTAATAGTACTTGATATCCCACTGGATGCAAAACTGTGCATTTTTCATATTCTCCCTGATCGATTCAAGCCACATGAATGGAAAAGGAAGCTGTTAAACATCAGCCTGTTGCAGGTCAAACATATCTTCTCTGTAAGATGGAAGGACATGCATGCCCCCCCCCCCTATCAATCGGATATGGACACCCTTTTTACAATTCATAATGGATCTATCTGTACAGAGACCTGTGTTATAACTAGTGTACATATACATTAAAAATATGACACTGTTTGGGGGGGGGTTATTTGCATGCACTGCTTTGTTTATTAGAATTATTAACTTAAACATTTTGAGAAAAAAAATGCAGCACAGTAGTACAACTTATCTGACTTAATTTAACAGGATTAGGCTTCTATGTTTTTATAATGTAGCGCAGGAATGCAATTTACATGCAAAAACTATTTTAAAAAAACCCAAAAAGAAACAAAATCAACAAAAATAACCAGTTCAATTAGCCAAATGAGATGGGCTAACATTAAGCTAAATGTTGTGGGCTAACATTTAGGCCATCACATTCAGTCCAGTCTCTGGGCTAAACTAAGTTATCCTCTAGCAATGGGCTAAATTTTGTGAGTTAACAAATCGGTTAAAATTGATGAGCTAACATTCAGACAATTACATTCAGCCCAATTATTTAGGCTTATATTAAACTCCTGAACATTTAGCCCATGTCTTTGGCTAAATCGTGTAGGCTAATGCTAAGCTAAACTATACAGGGTCAAATGACCACATTAAGCCCAGCATAACAGTAAGACAATGGGAACTCATATCTGGAGGCACTGAAATGTAACTGGTATCAAACTTTTTCTAATTTCTTACTAAAATTGTGTCAAATCACATTTAGATAAATTAACAGTTAAATCAAACAATTAAACAATTAAATGAAGCATATCAAATGAGTTAGCTGCTTACCTTTCCTCCAATCATGATGGTCCTGGGAGTCCAGGACTTGTTGGGCTCCATCTTGATGCCTGATAAAGGAGTAAAGATGAAAAAGCTTTTCTGCAACTCTCAGTCCATATTCAGAAAAGAAGATGAGTACGTACGATTGTACAGGGTGATGATGTGAAGGCAGTTGAGCAGCTGCCGCTTGTATTCGTGGATCCTCTTCACCTGGACGTCAAACATGGAGTTGGGGTTGATCTTCACCTTGTAGTGCTCTTCCAGATGGGCGGCGAACTTCATTTTGTTCTCCTGGAGGTTCAACCAGAACAATGTGATTATTATTAATCAGACGGGAGGAAAAACAATGAATCTTTCTTCATTTTCTGTTCTCACCTGTTTGATTTTAGCAACGTCTCTAATAAAGGCATCGTCGTCCACAAACTCCAAAAGCCCCTTGAGCTGGTCCAGGTCCCGGATATAATCCTCTCCGATCCTCTGGAAGTTAAACAGGAAACTCCAAAGTCATCCAACACATAAATAACGGCGGCAACCACCGGCTTGAAATACTGAAGCCTGTGTGGAAGTGCCAAAAACTGCAGTTTCCTCCTCCTCCACTAGGTGCTGCTGCAAACAGAGCGATCCCCCATAGACTCCCATGTTAAAAAGACCAACTTTACAGCATAATGAAACATGTTTACACGTTTTAGCTTTAAAGGAGCTAAAAGCTATTTTTTTCACCATTGGGTGGCGTACTGTGGAGCTGCCTCAAACCAAAACAAAGCCTGTGTCAATCAATGCCTCTCTACCTCTCCCCCAACTGAAACACCACGCCTGTTTTAAAAAAAAAAAAAAAAGGAAAAACTCCTCTAGCCTCATACAGTTTCACTTTATTTATTAATTTTAAACAGAGAGCATGTTTAAAATTATTAAGGCCTATAACATAATATAATTATATATGTTTCTAAAACTAATGCAAATATGTCTAATTCATGATGGGGTGTGCTTGTGCAACACAACATGAGCTGAGCTAAGAACCGCAGCTTTTTCTAATTATTCATCGTTATGATCCAGAACATAAAAATTTTAAAGCAAGACATTTTTATTGTGATGCAGCTTCTTAGAGCAGCAGCAGCCTGTCTGCAGCGGCAGGTAGCAGCGAGTGGCTACCGTCTGTGGAAGAGGAAAACAGAGACGTGGACGAGGTGGA
>JAVQJG010262215.1:0-25915 GCA_036024015.1 Craterocephalus amniculus
ATATATTTTTTACTCTGCTTTACACTATGCAGATGTACAGATTAGTGTTTGTTTTCCATACGCACCAGATTTGCCTTCAGTTATTTTCAATACTCAAGGAATCTGTGAGAGATTAAAAGATTTGATCAAATCAATTCATTTGTACAGTTTTGAATCAAAATATAGTTTTACATGTCACACAGAGGTAAACTTTGATCCCAATTACTTTTTCCTACAAGAAAACAACAAAAACGTTTTATCACATATTTTCAGGCATTGTTTCATTGTCCCACACATTCAGGGGTAATTAAAATGGGGGGGAGCCCCAGGGAAATAAACTTTTTTTTCTTTTTTTTGATTAGCCACAATTATACTTTAATTAGCCACCAACTTTCTCATACCTTTTAATTATCCTGACTATGGCTTCATCAGGCAAAGTTTGTGCATTTTGAATGTGAACTGATGCATTTTGGAAACCAGTGCTGCAGACTGATGAGTTTAAAGTTGAACTTTATGGCTGCAGAGAGCAAAGCATGTCCTGTTTGCAGGCTTTCATTAAAAGCACCGTTCTCTAACTGAATATCACGTAGTTGGTGTGGCCATGCTTTGGCCAGGAGGTAGAGTAGAGGATGATTAATTCCAGAAACTTACTCAAACAAATTTTTAAAAACCTGAAGGTAAAAAGAGAGGTTTTTACAACAGAATAATGATCATGCACACCAAAGCTGAAGGTTTTCCATGCTCCTTACAGGCCTCCCTATCTAACGATGATTGGAAATTTGAGGAGCTTTCGGCTCTTTTGCCTTTTTTAGAAAGGACGGTAATAAAAAAAGTAATCCTGGAATATTAAACATGTGAGCCTTGGCCTTGTCGAAGTGTTGCTGGTGAAATCCTTTCTGTTGTAAATGCTGTTAATCGAACCTGGCAGGCCCTGGCATCTGCTGCGAAAGAGCAAACTTCACAGGAGAACTTATCTGATATCAGATACGAAGAGATTAATCTCTTTTCCCCCCTTTTTTTTCTGGTGAGGGTTCTTTTCAACATTGGTTGAGGAGAATGTCAAGTGTGAACACCCTAAGCTCCGATTCCAGAGAGACTGCATGTAATCACTCTCTGTCCGAGCACCCCAACATCCTCTTCCAGGCCTCTCCAGCACGTATTTTCACTCTTTCCGATTTTTCACACATCCCTTATTTAGACAGCCGGCTGTGGAGTGGATGAGTCAGGTTGCCCAAGTTAATAGTGCAAATCCAGAGTGTCTCCATAGAGTCACATAGACAGACTAATGGTTCTGCCGCACAAAGTCATTTGTTCCCATCAGAAAGCTAAATCGAGCTTCCTTGGAATAAACTTTTATTCATTCAAGTCATTGAAAGAAGTAAAGATTTTGAGCCGTTTTTTAAAGTAAGATATTTGGTATCCCATGTAAGACTGCCTTGTCAGCAAATGAATAATAATCCAGACAACACTCCACGGTGCCTGTGTTTATTTCAGCTCAATGTTGGCCAGTTAAGCTATGATCATTGTTGGTGAAAGGAATATCTTTCTACTATTTCTTCCCCAGCATTTCACCTGACAGTTCATTTGTAAAAGCTTCTTGAACAGTAATTTCAGCACTTCATCACAACCCAAAGAATACAAACCAGAAATCATATTTTTCCACTTCTGTTTAGTGTAAAAAGTGTGCAAACATGAAGTGTGCTTGTATTTACCCCATGTTTAAACGTTTCCTCTCGTATATTCGTCCCCAGTCCAAAATCTGCAGGCTTTGTGTCTGCCTGAGAGGAGGGAGGGGTTAAACTGGCAGCGGTCTTGGCCACGTAACCCAGACCAAATGTCTCTAGCTTCTTTCAGTTCTACTCTGATTCCAAACTTAAAATATGCAAGGATTTGATTTGCTTAGTCTCTTTTATGCTTCATGAAAAGAATCTCCAACAAAGTTCACTGGGCAAGCTGGAATTTTCCTTTTTTTCTTTTGTGTTTGCCAGCTTTGTTTGGATTCAGTCGTATTGTTTGCTTTCATGTCCAGATGTTGCTGGTTATGCATGGTGTTCCCCATGAATGGTGTGGTGTTTCATACACAGCAGACCATAACTCAGCGTGACCTGTTGCTTGACACTAACGTGAAACTCTCAAGGGAAAATTCTCCAAGGAAATTCATTCATTAAAAATTTAGAGACAGATTAATGGAAGAGTGTTTCCACGGCACTGCTCCAATGTTCTTCCATGACTTCACCCAAGTTATAACGGTGAGGTAGCTGGTACATCCAGTCCACTAAAAATCAGCGCTTTTACTACAAAATGTAATGACACTTTTTTTTTTTTAAATATTCATTTATCCCATCCACAAACACCAGGCAAAGGTGAGATCAGCTGCAAGGCCTCAGTTCCTACTCACACACACCAACATATGACAAGAGGAGTCGGTCTTGTTCTGTCCACTCCACAGATCATTACTCTGCAATGTGAACGTGCACAAATTCCCTCTTTATCAGGTCCCGGGTTATTTGTTTTCGGCACAATTCATGTTCTAGACAACTCAAAGTGCTTTACTGTATGTAAAATATTAAAAGTTGCCAAATAAACATTCAAAAGTATATTAAAAAGAAACAATAAAAACTAAGAATATACTAATAAAATGAATAAAATGGAAACAGAACAAGCTAAAACGGGCATCAGAGTACACACCATATGAAACAAACGGATTTCAGCAGAAAATATAACATTTATCATGTTCACTGTCAACTTACATACTGTATCCAGTAAAATAAAAGATTAGATTGGTGTGTGTAGTAGTGTGAAAGTATCCGTCACTGGTTCCTGTAAACCAAACAGTAAGAAAATGCAATGAAAGAGAGTTGTTTTATACTGTTGGTATCAGAAAAAGCTTAAACTTACCTCCATCTCAACAAGCTGTGGGGTCAAGGGCTACCGGAATATAAATAGTATCAACAAAAAGTAATGATGTCATTTCTGAAACTGGCAACAGCAGCAGCTATGTTTCCCATCATGCAGCTCCTCCTGCCCATTTACATTTATGGGTTTTTTACCCCATGTCAGCAGTTTATTATGCAAATGTCTTAGCTCTAGTTACCATAACCTCCGAGAAATCATGAGGTTAATAATGCATATTTTTAGGATTTTGAAAGGTGATAGGAATGTTTACTCGATAGAGGATCTCAATTCGTTTTCTACCACATCCTGACATTTCCAAACCCGCAGCCAATGCCTATTGTTCCACTGTAACAGCTGCACACGCAGGAGACCAACAGATAACATGTTTTAGCTCTGAATAAGTGCCGGTCACACTGTGCGGTCATCATGTAGAAAAAAAATATATGAAGGACTTTGTGTCTGTGGTGCCTTTTCATTAGAATTGTGTGTGTGTTTCTGTGGTAGGTGGCTGCCAGAGCCGGGGTTTATGACATCCTCAACCAGCTGGGCTTCTCTGAGTTTGAAGACCTGAGGGACACGCCGCTGGCCAGGCTGCGCTACCGCTGGCAACAGCGAAACATTCAGTCACTTCCTTTCCGAGGGGAGTTCATCTGAGAGAGAATTGCTGTGATTGCTCCAAAACAGTACTGTGCTTTTCAGAAAAAGAGACATTTACAGTCACGTCGATAAGCCTTCACAAGCTGTCTCTGTATTAGTCATAATTGTTTTTCTTGTTGTTTTTTTTTACTCGCTGGTGTTAACAATTTGTTTTAATGTCACATCTTTTAAGATTCTGCTTATGTTTTTTTCTCTTCTTTGTGCCTTTTTTAAATCAATGATAGACAGAATGTCCTTGTACTAATCCCCCTTTTTAATCAGCCTTTACTTGTGCCCGCATTTTAAATCTTGTCTTTCAATTATACGTCGCTGTTAAACGTCGCTGTGAAGGAGAGAGACAAATTCCTTTCTGTCAGCCAACAATTTTGGTTGCGTGTCACAACTGTTTGCTTTTGTGTGACCTGATGTTTTTCTCGAGTGCTGACCTTTTCCGCTCAACACAGCTATTATAAGTGCTTGTGCTTTTCTTTAGAAGAGTCCCTGTGTAAATATTAAGGCTGTTATTTAAGTACCGATGCGTCCTTGAGGTTTCGAAACCGTGTGAGAGCGGATGATTTTGGGAGGAATGTTGCAAAAGAATGCAAAAGTATTCTGATCTTGTTTCCTTTAGGCATAATGCAGTTCTGTGTCCTTATGTTGTACCTGTTTCTTTTTTCAGTTACATGCAGGTACTGACATTTCAGGACTTTTGACGTTAGATTTCTCATTGTATTTCAGATTTGTGTTGCTTGTATTTTTACTGCAGTTTTAACGTTCTTCAAATGGTAATATCACCTCAATAGAGAAGGGTTCTTGTATTTCTGCTGGACTCTCCTAAAGAAGATTAACAGTAAAAGACTTTTTTTTTTATTTACTTATGGTATTATTTAAACTCCTGTCCCTTAAGGAGCCCTATCTCTAAAAAAAACTTTTTTTTCTGATTGGCCAGATTTCAGAAGCCTTCCCATGGGCAGCACCCAGTGCTCATGAGGTGCACGGCCTGATTTTAAGTGGTGAACCGTTTTTGTTGCAGAGATGACCATGTGAAAAAAATCTATTACCAGAAGACATCAACTGACTACCCATGGCCAGTTGACCTTCTTATTTGAATTGCTGTCCACCTTATTAAGAGCATGGAACAGTTTAACATTGTATATAACTGACAATGAAGGAAAAAATCTCCATAAATGTAATTGGAGAAACCAGAAATATGTTCTTCTGCTCTCCACACATCCATACAATGCAGCACTGATGCAGTCATTCAGAGCGTAGGATTGTGTACTGGTAGAAACAGCTATTGTAGCCTCAAGCTTTTGTTCTCAAGCAGAGACCAGCAGTGCTCTACAGAGACTGCTGGAGTTCCCTTTGTATCAGCTCAGCTCCAGTTGACAGACTGGAGCTGAAATGATACATCATAGTGTAAAATGTGTGATTGGAAACAGTGTAACTTTAGAATTAAGAAACACCTGGTACCAGTTAATGAGGGTTAAATGCTTTCTTATGTAACTTTTATATTGGTGACATCAGTGGAAATACGCGTAAGCTCCATGATACACAGATCAGAACAATAAGTGCAGCATTGTCACCCATTCAGGAAAACAAAAGCCCTTTTGTTTTTACTGAAAACATGCCAGTTATTCTAAAATGTGCCTACATCTTTAACTTTGACTGTACAGTATTCTTTTAAGTCCAAGCACTTTTGTCATTTGAGTATTTTGTTGTCCCTTAATTTGCTATTGGTGTTTAGTTACAAAATAGCTTGTAACTCCAGATGTGCTTTAACTTCGAATCCTGCCTTAAAACCAGAAGAATAAGCCAGAATAGAAAAAAAACAACAACAAACTTTGTACAAAAAGCCTCCAAGTTTGCTGTTTAAGTCTCTTGTACATCAAATAATTCAGATTTAAAGTGAACAAAAAGATACAATCACTGTAATTGAGATGTTGGAGAGGATCGGATGTATACCCTTGTGTGTGTTTTGATGATGCAAGCAAATAAATATGGGCGGTTGTAATAATACCCGAATGTCTTAGCCTGACATTGTTCTTTTTTAAACAGGCAATTTTCATAGAGGCATTGTGTTATTTTACTGACTGTATTTACTTTCGTATTTGGAGGCTAAAATAAACAATGGATTTAACTGTCTGCTTTTGGTATAGTTTTATTGTTTTTTTTTCACAGGGAGAAGAATAAAAAGGCTCCATCTACATCAGGAGTTTGGTGTGTTAAAAAGCTTACTGACTGTAAATATTTTGCACAGAAATCTCCACTGTGCTGTTTCATTGAAGTTTCCGATTCTGCGAAGGAGCCAAATTATTGTCTCTTCTCTCCTCGGCTTCCTTTCTTTTTCCTACTTATCTCTTCATCATCATTTGCTCCAGATACGCACCGCTAAGATCCCTCTCGTATATCCGCGCTGCCTCTTTGTCTTGTGTAAGTGCCAACCTCGGAGAGCGGGGCAGGTTATGAGCATCGAGCAGCATACATTTACACAAAACAGATGATTCTTTGTTGAGCTGAAATCTTAACATATTCCATACACAGTAATAAAGAGCTTAGGCAGATCAAAAGACTAATCTGAGTTGCCTTTTGATGTGGACAGGTAAGGTCTTAATTAAAAGGAAAAAAAAAAAACTATATATGATCGCTCTCAAAACCGGAGGGTTGTGTGAGGATTAAAAACTACCAGCCCGCAAATCAGTAAAGCTCACTTGGCTTCCCTGGCCTGCTTTGAAAGACTGATATCTCAGATCACTTCCCCTCTTGTAAGTGCATAGCAGGCTTATCTTTGGAAGTGCGGAAGTTGTTGGGATTTTAACACACCACAGCCTATCCTGAATTATTGTAAATGGAAACCAAGTGGTCCCGACCACGATTCTTACTTTACAGCTGTCACACTTATTTTCTTCTGATTTGATCTGACTTAATGAACTAACTTACACGCATATGTATACATTTCAAGTGAAATTTACGGATTATTTAAGAAGTTCATGCTTTATTTACATGTAAGGCATGTAAATAAAATCATGCAGATAACGCATGTTCATTTGTGTTGAACATGTGTTATCCGACGTGTTGTCTTGGTCTGATTTTAAAATATGAAAAGTATAATGAGCAGTACTGTGTACATACAAGTTTTTATTGAACCGAGACATTGAAGTTTTTCATGGTTCAGGTCTTCCCCCCCCCCATTCATCAGTTTGTTAGAAAGCAGCTTGTTAAAGACTGAATAAATCTACATGTGGTTTCAAATGCTTAGAGAAGGCCAAAGGAAAGATAATTGTGTACTTAAGCTATACTGTTCTCCAACATCATAACGTCATACAAAGAATGAATTTATATATGATACAAGACCTAAGTCTACTACATGTATTCATTGAAACCATTGTGTTGATTCACCAGAGACAAATCAGTGGAAACAACAAGCGGATATGGACAGGGGCTATTCAGTTGCAGTATGCGGCCAACTTGACTCTGGGTCAAGATAAGCCCAGGACATGAGGACCATGCTTGGATGATATAGCGGCCCCTTGGCTTTGAAATCCCTTCCAAACTCATTGAGATACTCCCCAATGTGAAACTCAAGCTAGTGGTTCTGAGGGATCCAGAGATTACAGCGGACAAAGAGCAGCATTGAGAGGTGAGGGGATGTAATGAACTTCATGTGGAAAGCTTCCCGCTGCAGATGAGGGAGCTGCTCCAGACAGGAGGCATGGTGCTGGTGTGAGGGGTGCACAAGTGCATCGCCATCCTCTTTGATTATTCTTGTGTGGACAAAGGCGGCAGGGCAAACACCTCCGAGACTCAATGTGCTATCGGCCTTCGAAGGGATTTAATCACTAATAAAAAGACACACAGTCCTTAATTTACTACTGGCTACAATACAGAATCTTGGATAGGCTAGGTATTATACACACCACTGAGCAGGATAATGAAAAGTCACAGCTGGCAGGTAAAGCTAAAGATTGAATTGACAATTAGCTTTTAAATATTCATTTCTGTCCCCATTTGATCTTTTAGAACATACTCGATAGAGTAAAGTTTTGTTATTGGGAAGCTCTGATTTGAACCTGGACTGGACTGAAGCCACATTAACATGTTAGCTCTTTCATTTCTCTTAAAGTAGGTTCAATCTGGCAACCAAAACTGTAAATGTTTCATCATGGACTGCTTGTTACTGTCTGGGTGCAAATATTATCTGCAACTCTTAACTTTTGTGCAATACATTGAATATTCATTTAAAGACCCTTATCTAGAAATATAAAGGAATTAATAACGTGTTGGCCTTGAATAGTTGTTGCCTCTGTCCACTCCTCGTTTTTGGACCACAATAATTTAAAGATAATGTCTGAATATTGTAATTATGGGTTGTCATTGTTTTCAAGGTTGTTGTTTACGATGAACTTCTATTATCCTTTTTTCTTTTTTCTCTTTTTACTTATTGTTTGGAAAAAAATACTTCTATAATTTTTGTTTAATTTATGAACATTAAGATCCAAAAACTTAAACTTAATATGAAGCATGATGGAAACCAAAAAAACTGAGCATGACTAGAGGAAACGAATAAGACCCAAGCTGTAAACGTGCAACTTCTCCCAAAAAAGATTTAGATTTAAATCAAAGGCTGTTTTTATGCAAAACTATCTGTACTGAACTTAACAAGTAGATGCATAGACTTAATGATTTAGTGAGAGAGACATGAGGAATAAATAGAGAATGAAAGACAAGAGTTTCAGATTTAGAGAAAAGTTTATTTTCTACTGAATTTTTCTCTGGAATAAACCTTGTATCTGGGATGAGATGATAATTTGAGATGTAAGATGACAGTGAAAGGTGTTTAGATTGCATATCTATGCTCTAAAAAGAGAATACAATGGCTATAAATCTATAAATCTAAGGACATAGCATCCTTATCAATAAATCTATAAAATCTTGTTTGCCTAAGATGCACCCACCCACCATGAACTCAGCAAAACAACAATAATCCTTTGCCAAACAATGGCCATACCAAAGAAAGTAACAAACTAATGTGACATGCAAACGTACTTTATAGTTCATTTAATTCGTTTGACACCCACTAGACTCCTTGTAATGTAATATGAACACAATCATTCACTCAATGCCCATTAAAGGTTTCTAATTGCGAACTCAGCAATAAACCATTGTAACACTGTGCACACTGTACTATTTTTTGCAAAAAGAGTCTTTTTAAGTCCACATAATCTTGTATAAAGTTCAGGTAACTTTAGTCAAAGGTGACTTTGATTAAATTTCTATTGCGTCACTCAAGTTGCAAATCAGAGAACCAAAGCCCTCCCGCAGTGATCCTGTCTCTCCATCTGCCTTACCACCTGTCTCAGCATCTCCTCCTGTCTCTGAACTAGTTTTTGCTTAGTCACAAATATCACAACCATTATCAATAACACAACTGCAGCTTAGAAGATAATTTACTTGTTGCTTACACTTTTACACTCTTAAAATCTGCCTTTTCATCCTTGTTCCTGAATTTCTGAGTGAAGACACAACCATCATCAGCTACATTATTTCTATTATTTCTACCTTCATTTTATTGTTGCAATCATTCCATTCCCTTTTATTGTTATAAATAAAAAAAACAGCAAAAAGAATAAAAGCATCTTTTAAAAAGCATCTTCAAAAACAACAAAACGGTATATGACAAGAAATAATGCTGAGAATAAAAACCCTGTAGGCAACTGATCCTTCCACGTCATGCAGGGTTTGTGACATCCTATGTCAAACAGAAAGCCCCTGAAGTCACCCAATATCAGCGTGTGCCGGCAGAAAAGGATCAGTCACATTTTAGAGCCTTTCTTGAATAACAACTACATTTTGAAATGTAGACTAATATAGCTATTTCACATATTCTTGTCAGGTAATGTAAAAAAAATTTCTCAATAATGTTGGTTTCCTGTTGCAGGAGCATCAGATAAGGAGATGGGAAAACAATATAATTCATCATTCCATTTAAAATATTTCCTGAACCAGGCTTTTATCAAAGCACCAACAGGGAAAATTAAGTGTTTGCTGACATCATGAATTAAAATGACACATTGAAATTCTGCCAGAGATGGAAATGCAGAAAAGACTGCAAGACAAGACAAATCAGAGTTTCAGGACATGCACACGCTTTGTGGCTCAGATCCCTCCATCCACACACTGCAGACGCTCCCCTTCCCTCAAGCTGCAGAGCAGACCAGCAGCTGCTTTGCATCTCCCTGCATCTCTGAGATGAAAAGTCACATATTTTCTCAGCACACTGGCATGGCTAAACCCCAATACAGCACACGCTGAGGCATCCAGAGTTCCACGCTTTGGAAACACAGTAAAGGAGCTTGATTCTTTGCAGCAGCAACTTCATAAATTAAACTGTATTTGCACCTTTGAAACCAATCTTAATAGAGTGCTAAAGGGGGGGAAAGTTGCTATTTTGAAACATTTACAAGCCAGTTAAGAACATTTCTAAAATCTTTTTCTTATTGATATTATTGCAAAACTTTAAAGCAGGTCTCAGTGTGAGAGAAGAGTATATTCAAGTTTAGCTTTTACTCTTCTTGTAAAGGACAGAGTGTTCTGTAGTAGAAAATTGTTCTTGTGTGTGGACATAACCACAGGCCGTGAGTGGAGCTATTCATTTCTGAAAGGAAAAAACAAGCTTCTAATTGAACACTATGCTATATTGTGGAATGTCTTCCTGGCTTTTGGAAAGACATGAAAAAAAAGTCCAAATAGTATGGATGGAAAAATGGCATAAAACTTCTCACAAGGGAGTTAATGGTTTCCATCTCTTAATGCTGTGGTTAGTTTCCACTGCTTATTAATGCACAACTCTGGATCATCATCCAATCCTTTCTGTGCAGTCCCAGGGGTATGACTTAACAGAACCCACACCTGCTCTACATTGACCATCCTGGGAGCTTTGAGCTAATTAGCCCCACATTGAAAGCATAATAGGCAGCACGCTCTTATCCGGGGGTCCAGACACATTCTAGGAACTGGGGAAGGGAAAAGAATGTCCAGTCTAGACGCCGTCTTTCTCAAAAAGCACCTGAAAGTCAAGACTCATGGCAGCCCAACCCCCTTTGAGAAAGATTCCAGAGTTGTTGGTTCAGTCTCAGTGGTCATGTCTGACTAAGTTTGGACTCAAGAAGGGTGAGGGGTGTGGCCAAAAAACAAAAAGAAAAAAAAAAAACCTGGTTGTCTGAAAAATCACCCGGAGTTTTAACAGGCTGTCATTCCACTGATGAAGCCTACTGCGGAGTTTTCACACATCCCAGGCTTTTGAAGATGGCGCTGGATTTGTTCCCTTTCTGGAAACGGAACATATGCTCACAGTGACATCTGCAGGATTAGCCCACATTATGAAATTTGAGATTCAAACTGAATGAGGTCATTAAACAGCACAGAACTGAAAGTTTACTTTCTTGATACCCGAATTATAATCAGCTGACATGTAATTAGAAGAAATCATAAATCACTAATGTAGGCAGTGCATACTCCCTTGCCCTTAATCCACATGGTCTATAAAAAAGATTTCCAGTTTTCTCTCTATTCTTAGGTTTATTCTTCATTCACAGGCCAGCTGCAACGTCTGGAGTATTTTGTTGCATTGCAGGGGCAAAAGACAGGACAATTTGAACTTGTCTATAAATCTTACTTTACTTTGTAAAAAAAAAAAAAAAGAATCCTTGAGTCTTTCTTTAGATTAGACTCAATTTGAGATCATATGTTTGTTATTTCATGTTCACTGCATGTTTTGTCAGTACATTCTTGGTTTTTGTTGTCCTATAGGTGCAGGAATGTGTCCCTTGATTTATGGCCACGTTATCACTAACATGTGTTTGTGGGTTAATGTAAACATGCTGCATATGAGTTATTACCCTGCATCTGGCGTCTGGTTTTACCCTATACCTCCCCTCATATTATAACTGAGCATCAGCCGTGGAGGTGCCTGTTTTTCCCCTCTCTTTTCTAATTATATGTGTTAGAAAACCAAGCGCTTGTGTTAATGGGAGGTCGTCTCGTAGGCTGTAGAGAACGCGCTCCCACTGTTGGTTGAGGTGGCAATAAGTTGAGCATTGCGTTCCCCAACCCAGTCATCGGTGCGTAAATGTGCACGACTGGACGGCAGATGTTTCATCATCGGGACACTCTGTCTCTGCACACTTTATTTGAACCCTTCCAACTCTTTTCCCCCCTTAGCGTAGGCGTGCGTTAACTTGGTCTGCTGCTTTACTAAAAGTTATTTGAGGAAGAAAGACGAGAAGGAGAAGAAGAAGAGGAAGAAGAAGGGAAAAGTGAGAGCGCAGGTGGGTGGGGGGGGGGGGGATAAACTGGGCAACTACTACAAACCGTCCCGGTTTTTTACCGGGGAGCTGTCGTCATCAGCACCCCAGATATCCCCCCCATTTAGCTCCCTAAATGGATGGGGCAGTCTCGGTCTTTGCAGTTCAGCGCAGGCCAAGAGACTGGAAACAACTTGCGAGTATCCGTCAGTTCGGCGTCTAGACGGGACTGCTTAGAAATGACCGACTGCCTCGCTGGAGCTCAGCTCTGAGGACTTTTCTCCTGCAGTTTGTTTTCTTTCAGGAGGAAGGACTCTGCTCAGAGTTTACAACAGAAAAGCAAACTTTTGCGCTCAAGTGGCAGCTCCTGCACCATAACCCTCACTATGGATTGTACGTATTTATTGTTGTGCTTTTTTTCACTCAGTCAAATATTTTTTGATGTTTTCGCTACAGAAACGGATGGTGAGTTATCCATTTATTTTCTTTTTTTGTTATGCATTTGTACTTTGTAGAAACAGGCTCTCTTACGAAAATAACAAAACAAATTAAGTTATTTTTCTACTAATAAGCACAACAAGTACCTTATTTGTCCTAATGAGACCAATGTATACCACTTATTTCTGTTGTTTTACTAATAGAATCAAACCAAGATATCATTGTGTATTTTGCAAATACAATTTCTTCTCATTTATGGATATATTTTGTAAACACTTATCCTATACGGTATTTATGCACAGTGTTTAGCTTGGCATAGCTTTGTGAATGTGATTCTGACTTGACACTATTTGTCCCATCAGAAAAACTCTCTGGAAAGTTAAGTGAATATGGTCTTATCGTGCCATTCAGCACAGACTCCCATGGTCGCTACATTTCTCACGTGGTCTCTTCTGGAAGTGGAAGTAAACGTGCTGCCGGTGCTGCTGCTCCTGCTGCTGCTACAGAGGCTGCCTCAACCCTTGGCAGCAGAAGAAGGGTGGCCCGTGGTGCCCCTGAGATGCCCTCAGTCACCCCATCCTCATCTCAACACTTGTTTTTCAATGTCACTGTGTTTGGAAAGGAACTTCATCTCCGCCTCAGGGCCAACAGGAGGCTGGTGGCCCACGGGGCTTTTGTGGAATGGCAGGAAGACTTTAAAGAGACAGCCAAGGAAGCCATCCACAGGGACTGCGTTTTCACTGGGGATGTGACTGACATGCCCGAAGCTTCTGTGGCAATCAGCAACTGTGATGGACTGGTAAGTCACACATGCACTCCAAGAGAGCCCAGTGGCCACACTGTCAGTAAATGTCACCTATTTATTCTTATTCAGAGTGCATGTATTTTCTAACCAAACTTTCACATGCAACTTTCACAAACAACCTAAACGCTGCATCTTAGCAACTTTCTATAAGAATGAGACACTCACCTTTATGGTGAGAGAAAACACAGTTAGTATTTTTTTCTGTTTTGTGAATTTAAATGCAATGTCTTGCTACCCATACATATTCTCAGCATTTATGAGGATATAGATGAAGGATGGGTGACTGCTGCTCTGCCATAAGCTAATTTGGCTGTTGAGGATTGGCTAAAAGCAGAGTGGGTTTGACCAATGACAAAGCAGGAATGTGTTCAAGTGTGAGCTGGTGCCAAAAACAGAATGCATTTTTATTTATTTTCATTTTAGCTTTATTTATATGGGTGATCTAATTGTCTTATTTCCATCAAAGCCATTTTCAGATTATTTTAAAATTAAATGATTATAAAATATGTGTCTGAATCATTTCATTGATCTTTCTACTTGTTAATTTTTGGCTAATATTTAGCGAAACTTTACTAATGTTTAACCTTAATACACACTGCAATTGTGTTATCCTGCTAAAAACAGGCTTCAAATATTTCTCAACAAATTAAAGATAAGTGAAAGTGCTCATTTCCCTCTCAAGCCTTGGCAACTTGAGCATCACCCTGCAATAATTTTGAGACACCTCACAGTTATTTTTGTATCCCTACCTCCCAATAACGTTTTCATTTCCGCCGAGAGGCCTAGCTGTAATGTGATACTTTAACATCTATCACAGTAGACTGCTGCCAGTTGCGTCTGCAGGGAGAGCCGGTGCACACTCAGCTTTGGCTGTTCAGGCACATATGTGCAAACTGCTTTCAGAGAGAAAAGTTCTTTCCAAGCTCTGTCACCTATCACTGTGACGGCAAGCTTGAGATGACACAGCTGTCTCTATGGCCTGTTGTGCTTCAGTGGTTATGTTACTGGCCGTGAGTCAGTGCGCTGTACTGAAGTTGTGTCACTGACCTCCTGTGGCGTGTTGGTAGCACACCAGACGGAAGCGCTTTAAGTTCAAATTATAGAATGGTTGGATATACGTCAAACAATAGCCATACCTCGAGTCCAAACAATAACCCCACAGGCCACGGCCTCATACGTCACCACCAGCCAGAACAGCTGTGGCTGTGCATGCAACCAGCAGCTGTGTACTGAGAAATAAATAATGAACAGCTGAACGTGTAAAGTGTCATGTCTTTCCTCCCCTGTTTGTAGAATCTAGATTCTTGATTCTAAATGTGACAGCTGTCTTATGAACCTGAAAACCTGTCAAGCATTTGATTGTAAGGTAAGTGAAGGTTGTTTGAAGAAAAGAACATTTTTGATCTTTTGGATGGATCCCAGATGAATATGCAAGTCTTATTTTTTCACTTATAAAATGTTTGAAGAGCTACAGAGGAAATGCAGCGCCTCAGTACAGTAGATGAGCATCACGCTATGTTGGAATTGTTTAGTTCATTGAGAGCATAAATGTGTTTCCAGTTTTTAAAAAATGATCTCACCCACTCAACCATTAGTTTTACTTTAGTAAAACTTTGTCGATCCTAAAAATATATCTGTTATTTTTAGGGAATGTTATAGATTACTTTGTCCATTTATTTGAAACCGAATCAGCTATGCCTATTAATTACTTAACAAGGCTGGTAGACAAAAACATTTAGGCTTTCTCTGGGCTAATAATGTCCATTAATGGCCATTTTTCCCCTGCCAAAAATTGATTAGGGCCTCTGTGTCACTACTGAAAGAAGAGGCTTGTTTGAGTATGGAGCTTAGCATATTCAAGCATCGTGTCGGGAATGAAGACCCCCAAACCTCCATTGAAAAAATAAAACAAGCAGCATCCTTGATGTTTCAGCTATGCAGCATGAATAAAGACAGAGAGAAAACTGAGGAAGCATCATGAAAAACGTTGTTGTTTTGCCTCCACTGTATTGTGCGTTCTCCATCATTAGCACGGATCAATACTTCACTCTGATCCAGTGCAGTCAGGTGCCTTTATATGCGTGTTGGACTCTGATAGAGCAGAACCACAGGAGATAAGGCTCTGATGGATGTTTGGAGTTGAGCAAATAAGAGTGAATTTCTAAACAGGCATGTGACATTTGAATTGCTAGGTTGGCCAAGCGAAGGCGACACTTGAAGAAGCTCCCAGAGCTGCACTGAGAGAAATGTCATGAGCTGAATGAGGTGAAGATAACCTTGTGACCTAGGACGAGACACGCAGACATGCACGCCTTTTCATTCATGTTTGTGTTTTTTTTAATGACGCACACTACGTGGAAAGAACACAAAGACATTACAGTTTCCTTTTAACTAATGCATGATTTATGGTCACCTATTCATTTTCTCATCCGCATTTTTTCCTGCTAAAATGCAGAAATTAAAAAATGTGGCCCTATGGGTGGCTTGTGGACAATGGAATGCTGTGTAATTCGATCACAGCATTATTTCCTGAAAAGCACCTGAAACTGCTGTAAAAATTGTTAAAAAGGCAGCGTGTTGAATTGTGCAATGTGAAGGTGTTTCATCTGCATCCACCTCAAATAAATTGCCTCCAACCCACTTGTAATATCCTTGGATTTTATCAGCTCTACCCTGGCATTAATGCAAAAATAACACCTGGGTGCACATGTTAAGTCCTGCACTTAGAGCAGCGAAAGAGTACAGCTCACTTTTAAAAAACAGAAATTCTCTTTATAGTCAATGTTTTTTCACATATTTATATAGAACAAAATTAACAGAAAACACTTAATATTTCCTCAGAGTTGCACACAGTTGCCAAAAGCCATTCACACACAAGGGGAAATTTTATTTTGTGCAATTATCACTGTAGCAATGCTTCAAATATAACACACAGGGTCAATTGAAGCAGTGACTTTGCAGGAAGCCTCTTAGAGTAAATTAAAAATGCCTGCCAAAACCTTGTAAACTTTTCTTCCGAGCTTTGAGTTGTTTAAGTTGCTCTACTTTTTAGATGTGCCATCAAGTCCATCATCCAACGCCTGTGAGACACCTAAAATCAACCACCAGGTAAAGGCCATAATGATGGCATAGGTGGCTGAGATTTTAAGGTCCTGTGGCCAGAAATACACTTTCAGTGATTATAATGTCTCCAGGGAGCTCCAGAATCCGACAGCAACAAAATGTGGACTCAAAGAGAAGAAACTGATTTAACTCAACTGGCAGACACTATGTGGGACCGATGTCAGCAAACTAGTCAAAAGTAAAATACACTGTCATTGTCTCAGGACGGTACCACATATGAGAAACTGCAGGTTCCAGACTTGTCCCTTGTGAGGTGCTTGTTTCTGGACCAGTTCTGAATACATTAGCCCTCCGCAGACTTGTTAAAAAGTCAGTTAAAAAGTAATTGGATGAAGTCACAGTGGAAAAAATGACAGGTGTTACAGCACTTTTGTCCAGTTCCGATGGAGAAGGAAGGTTTTGACAGGTTTTTGTTTGTGTGACTTTCTTCTGTAAAAAACTGATTAAGGCCATTGAAGACAAAAGAAAACTAGCTTCCCCATCACTTTTATCAACCACAGACTGGGACTGGTTGACGCATAAGTAAGTGGGATTTTTAGATATGTATCATGTTGACACCGACACCTGGAGCAGGACTTGTAATGTAAACGTGTGTGTGTGTGTGTGTGTGTGTGGGAGGGGGGGGTGCCAGCTTTCAAAGCTTAGAACATCACAGAAACAGCGATTTGTCCACTTTCATTGACCTGCTTTGGCGGCAGACGTCTGAGTTAACGCTTTGTTTTGTATTTTGAAGAACTTACCTTTTAAAGGCTGCAGTCAGACTCCGAGGAATATCATCCATGTGTTCCCTTGCATCAAAGCCAGCACGAACACGGACCTGTCTGTGCATGCAGGGGTGCTCAGAGCACATTTGAAGTTGTATAGATGGTCTGACATTTCTGCTTGATGTGGAGGACACAGAGAAGATCATGTCTGATGAAAAGACTGGGCTTGAAAGGTGAAAGAACTTGAATCGTGCACCTACTTCAACCAAATGCGGGTCAGATCTTTGAGATTCTCCGTGTCTTGACATACCAACCAGTTAATCTTCAAACGTAGTTAAAAGGGTTCCCCTATAGAGATCAAGCACACACTAAATTGGAGCAGATGTATAACAAAGTTTCTGTTTTTTTGTTTTTTTAAAAATTCCCAAGCATGCACATCTTTGGAAACAAAGAGGCACAAGGTGTAGATCACTGCTTCACAGTGATAAGCCTTGCTCCTGTTCTCCTTTTCTCTGAGATAACTCCATTAATGACATCCCTAGCTCCTGACATATAACTCAAGTAAGCCATAAAGCTGTATATTAATCTGGCATCAGTATTTGATCTTACAGCACCACCACTGTGTCAGCTGAGGTTGCAGAGAAACTTGGAGCTGACCTAAACTTCCTGTCACTCTTTTAATAGTTTTATTGTCCTTTTTAAAGTTTAATTGTCTTATATATGAGATTGATCATTCAATTTTTGTGTTTAAATACCTTTGATATAAGTTTGCCTTATATCTGGGTGTTTTTTAATTTTTCCTCTGACTGTAGCTGGCTACAGCTGAAACCAACATTGACTATTGTTGTGGAGCAATGAGTTACAGCTATGATTATACCGGTGCTGCTCATGTGTTGAGAATTAGCACAGATGACAGTCTGATTGAGTTACGCATGTGATGGAAACAAGAGGGCCAGATAACCGCAGCACTGTAGGAAGAGCTCTATTTCTGTGCCTGCAGCTTAAAAAGAGGCAGAGCCACCTAGCAACAGTCAAAAGTCAGCCGTCATACTTTTTTCAGGTGTGAGGGAGGGTGCAGTTTCCCATCCATTGGAGATGGAAAATGTCTGCATAAATTGTTCTATTCATGCATGTTTGCATGAATTCTGTATTCTGGTTCCAGTTCACTATTCCAAGATCCTGTGGTGTTCCAGGACTCTGCTGGCACAGGGTTCAAGTCACTAAATTGAGAGCCTTATCAGTGGAAGCCCAACATCTCTGCCAGTAGTGTGATTTATTTATTCTTCTAATCCTTATTTGCAGCAAACACTGTGTCTGTCTAAACATGTACTCAATGTGACACACTAAAGCCATGAATACTACTACCTCTGCTTACCATACATCGGTGATTCCTTTAACAGGGTTTTTCCCCTACTGCTTTAGTTGTGTTAGTACAGGCTGCATCAGCCATTCTTCTACACCGATGGATAGTACTAGCAGACAATATGGTGTTTCTATAATTATTTTCATGTTGTTTTGCACCATTTGCACCTTCTTCGGCTACTACTTAAGTACAAGCATCTATTGATAGTGAAGTCATGGACTTAGCTGTAAAACATGATGGAAATGAGGAATAAGTTGTCTGAGTCCAAACATTTTAGAAGTTTTGTTGGATATTAGTCAAAGGGGCTAAAAACACTAATCTACATCTAAAAAATTTTTTCAAACATAGGAAGAGATTTAGTTTCTTCATATTTTACAGTACATTAATGGTTTCATCAGTGTGTTAAAGCAATGGTATTTAATTACCTTAATGTTAATATTCCATAACACTAGGATAATGAATGAGACAGAAAAAGAGACTTAAAAAAGCCACTATACGTTATGTGCCATATTTGCCATTTGTACAACACGAGTGAGTCATTGAGTCAAGTCAAGTGTGTTGCTAAAGTGATCATATACAGTGGTTACAACTGTTCAAGGCAACAACATGGCTTATTTCTGTGAGGAGTCATAACATGTTGACAGTGTGTGAGATTTAGGCTTAAAAATCCAATTTTGTTTCTGACAAATTTTTAAGATGTTTTCTGACAAATTGCGATTTGGTTTCCCTTTTCAATCTTTTGAAGTTCAGTTTCTGTTCAGTGTTCATTCAGAAATGTATTTATAACATGAGATAGAAAATTACTGCATGAGACAACATCTAACTATGGACTACTTTATTTTAGCCATTCATTAGTAGCACTGCCCATTCTCGTGTGAGATCCTGATGCTGTTGTTTTAATATTAAGATTACATTGTGCAAAGCAGAGTTTGCTGCTTCCATTTTATTCTATTTGATCTTTGAACTAAGTATTAATAATGTTTTATATACATAGTATTATACAACAGTAGTAATATAATATCTGTTTATATAATTTGTAACATTCTGTGGGCTCTTGTGTCTCTTGTGTGCAGTGGGTAGATGAGAAATATGAGAAAGAGAGTCAGGGAAACGTAAGGATTAAACCTGGGCTGCTTGCGGTAGTGGGGTTGAGATTGCTAAGCTAGCTCCTCCACAGGAGAATTGAGCAGCGGCAAAACCTTTTATTAGCGCTTTGAATTGTCTTGGACCTGAAAAGCGCCATATAAATAAACTTGCCTTGCCTTGTCTTGCCTTATTTTTCCTTGTCTTTCCTTCATCAATGTTCATCATCTTCCTCCTTTTTACTTGATTTAAGATTATACCTGGGATATTAAGCCATGGTCCTGCAGATTTTAGTTGTTTGTGTTATTGATAACGGCCGACAGAGGGATACCTCAGATTCCTAGGGAACGCTGTTACTAGCTGATCAGAATCCGGAAGTGAAGGAAGTTAACCCCATTGGCAGAGAAAGAGCGTCATGCCAAAGCACAATTGCCGCTTTCACTAACAAAAAATGGCATGGACTCGTACATATGCGCAATCAATGAGTCATTCATTTTTATGGACATACTCCTTTTGCCACATAATATACCGTGTAGAAACCATTTTTCCTAGAAAATAATATCAGGTATAGCTCCTTTAATATTTATTAAAGTTTTTTATATATCGTTGTGTTTCTACTTCTGAGGTTTTATTCGAAACATTGTGAGAACCAGACAATTTTTTTTAATTATTACTTATGGTTTTATAAGACTTCTGACTTGTGTACTTTGGTTTTCCCAGTACTGTATTGACTATAGTGTAAAGTGTTCTGGGAAATCTGTAAACAAACATTGCATTACATTTGACCTAAATTATCTATTGTGTGGTTGTGCTTTGACCTTAAGTCTCTAGTTCTGTTTGCTAGTTTATACACAAGAGCTCCTCAATGCTTTAAAGAAAGATGATCATATAATAACACCTCATTCAGCTGCTTAAACATCCTGGATGCTGTAGTGCTTGTTTTTATTTTTATGTTCTACACATTTGATATATTTTATGAAATATTCCTGCTCCTTGACTTCACTTGATGTCACATATCTCAGTCTTTGAAAGTTCTTTTGTCATTATGAGTTGCAGTTGTCTGCAAAGTTTTTCATATCCTTTCATTAGAGAAGGGAAATAAAACAGTTTTTAACTGAAGCGAGCTGAAATTCACAAAAGTAATAAGAAATAAAGTTATGAAAACCATATCACTGGTTTTGAATCTTGGTTCAGTAAAAATATTTTTAAAAAACAAGAAAAAAGTAGGAGAAATTAATATATTTAGCTAATATTTTTTTGAGCAGTCCTTTGAGGTGATCAATGCAATCACACACTTTCTGTAACTTTCCATCAGACGTCTGCGCCCTTTTGGCAGGTATTCAGGCCCACTGCTCTTCAGCAAAGTGTTCTCATTGGTCCAGGATTGTATTGTTTGTTTCAATTCAGTTAAATTAGAAAATCAATGTCGTATTTCAATGAATTATAATTTTGGAAATTACTTTATTATAACTTTTTTCAGTCTGTAGTCATTAGAAACGCTATGAAGATTTTGGCCTTTTCTTCATGGAAGGGTAGGAATAATTTAGCAGAAAACTGTAGTTCAAGTGGACTTAGTAACAATGATGATTGCTTGTCCTCTTCATTGCTGCCTCTCTTCATATTTCTGATCATTGTACAAGAGACATTAACTGGTTTGCATCCATTTTTAATTATTAATGGGAAACATGATTCTAGCTGCCTTGCAGTGCAGACATCTTCTTCAATTAAGTGACCTCCTTGTTAGCTGAATTATTATCATGCATACATGCAGATAAGTGCTGGCAATTATATGCCCAATTTTCTATTTCTGGTCATCTTCTTGATTACCAGCTATGCATGCCCTTTGTGGCTCAGCACAGTGAGATGTGAGAGCTGATGAAAAGGAATCAAGGAATAATCCCCTCCTCCCACAACCTATCTCATATGATTATTTCTGAGTCTGTAACTTTGCAGCACCATAGAGCCATGATTTAACTCCTATGATTATTGATCTTCCTGTTTTTGCAAAACAGACATGCAGTATACTGCCAGTATTTTGTTGATATTATATTTCAAGTCTTAGTTTCTCTTCTGTTTGATAAAGATAGGAGTGTGGCTCTTGTGTCTAAAGTTCATTGAGTACATACCTTGAATTCACAAATGACAGTGACTTACCTTTTTGAATTTCTGTCTTTTTTATGGATTAACAAAGAGCGTGCTGGGAACAAAATTACACGTTTCTAAATAATCTACCAAAAATTACAGGTTAAAAATCCGGAACGAAATCTGGCTTTTTATTTCCTTGCATCCTTAGCCTGAGGTACTTGTTCCAGTTATAGACTGTTTGTCTTTCATGTGCCTTAAAGGGTGTCTCTGTCAGATTATCTCAGTAGATGATGTAAGAAGACCACCATGGTGGAAGCCCGCAGCACTTTTTAACTTTGTGTATGGGTGCCAGTGAGATGTCTTTTTTCATGCCAACTGTGTAGCAAGCATGGACTGAAATGGATTTATTTTCAATGGAATATGTGAAGGGTGGCATTGGCATGCCTGCTCCGTGTACTTTCAAAGCAAACAAAGAATCCTGAATAAACAAGATATGAGCTTATCAAACCAGTCATCTCTATTCAGACCTATGAAGAGAGACAGTATTTATACTGAAAAAGGCTGAAGTAATATTTATTTTGTCATGTTTTCCTTTTTCAGGAACAGCATCCAGTCTTTTTACTGTTATTCTTTCACTTTATTGGCTGAGTCACTGGTGTGCTTTGTTCTGGCCAAACAGCTTTTTTTGCAGGGAAACACAGGTAAAATATTACTTGTAGCTCATTTATCGAATAGGTGTCTCACTGTCTTTCAAGTTCTAAGATTTTTTTATTTTTATTTGACATGATGTCATCGTCCCTTTTTCTGGATTCTTGGATGCATAGAGCAAACAACAGACTCCAAAGGCGCCTACAGAGCAGAAAGAGATAAAATTACATACAGTAAATTTTCAACTTCAAAGTTGCTCTTACTGATGTGTGGAATTTGGTGCACCAGTGAGCGTAAGGGTTAGCCGTGTTTGGAGTCAGTGACACTGTGTGCATCAAAGAGAAAAACCAAACACTGAGATCTATGCTCATCACCTTGACTAATCTAGTGGGCCACCGTATCACGCAAGGCGCTGAGATAATGTTATCTTCACAGTTCACAGAACTTTGATCCGTCTGGTGACGGGTGGTGACGATGATGAGGAGTTTACCCATACCAAGTAGTTTGATTGGATATGAAATGTGATTTCTAAGATATCTGTTTTCTAAAACCAACGGAGGGGCTGTAACTTTAAAAGATGATTTATTCATGTTTCTGTGTGTGCCAACAGTAATAAGGTACAGTATATGCCCCGAGTGGGGGTCAAACTTGTGTCCGCTAAGCTGCCATCTGTGCAACTTGCCAACTCAGATAATTAGGTGCTGGTAAACAAAAGCCAGTCCCAGAGAAATAATCTCACTCTATGACGCCCTGAACAAGAACGTCAAACCGGTTCATTCAGAAACAATGCACTTTTTCTTTCTAAAAATCATGATGATGAGTCACTGGATAGTCCTGAACGCCCATGCTGCTCCTAATATACTTGTGGTATGTGCTTTTAGAGAAAAACTGTTTCATTTGTAAAATGGAAATAAGGAGCTAGATGAATGGTTGTGCTCTGGCTGAACCTAATGCATTTGTAAATCATGCCACCTTTGGCTTGTCGACCTTCATTGAGTTTGTCTTATGGATCACGTGACTCCTTTTTTCTGCATGATTGACTGACAGGACTGACAGGAACTTCTTTCAATGTTTGGGGGAATTTTGCACAACTTTTTTGTGCTTCAAAGAGCTACAGAAGAATTTTGATTAATCAAATTCTTAGCTTATTACCATAAAACAGTAAAGGAACACTTGTTTTTGCATTTTCTGCTCTTTCCTAACTAATAACTCGGAGATCTTCAGCTTAGACTCATGCATACATGATTTACAATTATTTGAAAGTTTTTCATGATCTTTACATAAAGGTCTGAGATCTAAATCAGAGTTTAAATCTTCTTCTAAAACTTTATAATATTAGACTTCCCTCCCCAACGTTTGACACGACCTGGCCTAGCCTTGACTATACCGTAGCGTTAACATATGTTTGCATTTGGATCTTACGTAGGCCCTTCCAGATGCTGCTTCCCTAAACCCTCATATGCACTGCTTCACTTTCCACTCACTGCTGAAATAAGAGACCACAGAGAAGGTTTCAGAGCATGTCTTACTTGGCATTTCCTGGTCAAAGGCTGGAGAGATTCTTTCACTGTTATTTGCCCCTGCTGTCACATGTCCTCCTGTAAGTTCATGGGGTTTGTATTGTTGCTGCGGTCCGGAGTGTCAGCGGGCTGAGGACTTTAAGATGAAGGCGTTTTTTTTTCCTCCTCGTCTTTTCCCCCCCTTTTTTGCACTGTATTTAGATTTCATCCAGCAGCTGTAAACACACACACTCTTGCCAAGATGCTGTTGGTGTGCCTTCATCGTGAAGATAATCATAGGCTGCACTCGTTTTTTTTCTTTTTTTCTCAGCAAAGGCCAAGATAAATGCAGTGTAACCTGGCAGCACAATTTTCCCCCATTGAACTTAATTGGACACAGAAAGGAAATGCATTAACTAAATATCTGCTATCTTTTTTCAACGGAGATGCACCAGCATGGCTTTTTCTTAGAGCTGTGTCATTAACGTTAGGCTCAGTTTTCACTTTAGAAATCTGAAGATTTGTGGTTACTTAGTTGTTGTTGTTTTCTTTAATTATCCCTTACTGGGGAAAAGTGTTCACAGGAGAGCTTAGAAATGAAATTATTTGTGAATTTGCAGAAGTTATATTGCAATGTCACACAATTAACCACAGAGCAACTGACATGAGTTGGACTTTCATGTGTGGTCGGATGAATTTCCTCCTTACTGTCTTCTTCTCATAATACAGCCACTTATTTGACTGAATTTAAAATCTTGTCAGCTCTGTCATCCACCAGATTGTCCATCTTAAAATTATAGTGAAGCTACGACAAAGCCATTGTGTGCGATCTCCAACCAACAACAGATGAGCAGCTGTTTTTGTAAAGCAAATATCTGCCATGTGTATCACAACATTACTTTGAATCAAATCAGCTGTCTAACATCATCGAAAAGCATGACTGTACTCGTCAAATCGATTGTTTCCCTCTATGTGTGGATATTTGCTGTGAAAAAAGCGATTGTGTGTTGGGTTTGAAGCACTCGCAGCCAAGATGTGACTCAATACTGTCCCTGAAAACATCCTGTGTAGGCACTGGGGCTACTGCTGTCAACTGTAATCAATATGGTTATATAAAGGGTAAATCACATGACAACTTGCACATCACCTGATCTATTGCCCAGAGGCAGAGGAATGTAACTTAATTGCAATTTTCTTTTAAATAAAGATATTTAAATGTCTCAGTTATCCAGTGATGATATAAACAAACAGTATTTGTCTCAGCTTCAGAGAAATGATGACGCAACTAAACATTTTTTCTTTAATAATAACACAATTAAAACCATTTTTGCATTACTAAACACAGCTCTCCATGCCATCCTTGCATATTTATGCCTCTCAGATTTGGCATGGATGGAAAAACTATAAGTAGCCTTTTTTCAGTCCTTGTATCCAGATGGTGCATCATCAGTGTTTGAGCTTTTAGGAGGATTAAAATGTCTGCAAGTTACATGCAGCCCAGTTGTTTTCAATACTCGATCTAGTTATGAACTTCAAGCCATGTTGCCTTGAAACTACTAACATTTTATGGAGTATTTAGCTGCACATATTTTACCATCAAAGGAGCAGATTGTCCATCCATCCATCCATTTTCTGAACCGCTTAATCCAAGTGGGTCGTGGGTGTGCTGGAGCCTATCCCAGCTATGTACACCCTGGACAGGTCGCCAGTCTGTCACAGGGCCAACATGGAGAGACAGACAACCACTCACACACACACTCACACCTAGGGAGAATTTAGAGTGCCCAATTAACCTCACATGCATGTCTTTGGGCAGTGGGAGGAAGCCGGAGTACCCGGTGAGAACCCACGCATACACGGGGAGAACATGCAAACTCTCCCCACAGTGTCAAAGCCCTCCTCAGCCAGAATCAGACGCCCCCTCTGGCTCCTGACCAACTTGGGATTTGAAATTGAGAGATGGAAGTAAAGTTATGTTACCAAAAGCTAAAAATACTTAAAAGAAGATGTAGTTTTATGTAGTTTAGGAGTTAAGGCTGTAACAGAAAAACAAACAAAAAGAAACGAGACCACTAAACTTAATAGTGGCTTGACCTTGCTTCTCACACTCCACACACTCACAGTCCCATAGGGAGGCTGGCACACTCAACAGATAGATAAGGAACTTTCCCTCAGAGACTCCTCTCTGCTATGTTCTATACAACACCATGTTATTTAGTTTGATTTGTAACTTAAAGAATAACAGCTGTAGTGTGGCTCATATCTGTCAAAGTGAAAAAAAAAACAACCTGAAATGGTAAATGGACTGTGCTTGTATAGCACCTTTTCCAGTCACGTGACCACTCAAAGCGCTT
>JAVQJG010262231.1:0-16187 GCA_036024015.1 Craterocephalus amniculus
GGGAAGCCCAGACTTCCCTCTCCACGGCCACATCAGCCAACTCATCCGGGGGGATCCCGAGGCGCTCCCAGGCCAGTCGAGAGATATAATCCCTCCAGCGGGCCCTGGGTCTACCCCACGGCCTCCTCCCGGTGGGACGTGCCCAGAACACCTCCCGGGGGAGGCGTCCATATATATAACATAAACAAACTATAATCTTGATCTGTGAGATTACAGAATTCTTTCATGGTATGATGTCTCCTTTCTGACACAGAAACTACATCTTATACTGTAGCTTCATCACAAAGACATGAAATCTTGAATAATCCCAAATTCTGGCCAGCTTGGGCATCAGGAGGTGGGCTGGACCTTCCACTAACTCAAAGGATGATGGTGGTTCTGCTTTTGGCTCCTTCACCCTGTAGAACCTTTGACAGAAATATTCATGCATTCATAGAATAAAGGGAATGTGAGTGTGGGTGGCTTGTAAAATGAAGCACTATGAGTGGTTAGCATCACAGAAAAAGTACAATATAATCTCAGGCCATTTACCACAGGATTATCATTAGCAACCAACAATTTAATAAAAAAAAGCAACACTGAAAAAAATGTGTTTTACGCCCGGATTTTATTCATTTAACTTGTTTTAAAGACCTTCTAATGTTGCTCTGTCACACTGAAGTAACTTGCTTTCTTAAGCACTCAGTGGAAAATAACCCATAAATGTTATCCATTTAGACCGTCTTATCAGTTATGTTTTGAGATATGGATGCTACATTCAACCTTGCAGGGTCCATTAATTCCTGTTACTGCTGCTGTTTGTAGTTTACATGCAAGTGCTGACATGTCTTTTCACCATATATTCACTGAAGTGATGTCATTGAACTTTATAAAGAGCTTGAAAAGATCCCACACCCAAGATACAAGATATTCTCCCATATGCTCTGGTGCATCACAGTGAACCCAACATCCCCGTCAGTAATTATGAAACTCATGCTTTATTTCACATGCATGAACATTAACATGTAAATACTGAGTTAATGATGTGTTCTTAGAATACACAGACCTGGAAAATTACTTTAGATCTTTTTTTCCCCTCATAATAAGCCCTCTACTGTCACTACTAATCAGTAATGGTAATAAAATTAAATGTGGAAGGAAGAAAATATTGTAGCTAAGTGCACTGACTTGCAAAACAGAATATGCCAAACATATGCCTTCACAGTGGGATGCAGACACGTCAAAGACTTTGTAAACATTATGACATTACAAGCATATGCATAATCACGTGCATATAGCCTCAAGATACACATCTGTTTGGAGGAAAACAAATAAAAGTGAGCAATACTATGATTAAATAGGAAAGTGTACGGTAAGGTAAAGTAATTCAAAATGAAGTGATGTTTCAATGGAAGAGGTAAAAGGGGTAAGAAGACTGAGTTACTGGGAGAAACATGGAGCACAATGTACAGTATGTCTTCTTAAATCAAGAAGCAGACTGAAGGAGTGCTGAAAATAGGCAAACTGAAGAAGAAGAACAGCTGGAGGAGTCCAAGTTTACATTCGTTTTACATGTTGAGTGCGTGTGAGTACAAGTGCGTGTATGCATCTCCTAGATAAGGATTTATTGCAATATAAGTGAGATCAAACGGTGGTCATTGTTGTCATAGAAACCATCTTCAGGCCAGAGATGAGTGTATATGCAACTGGAGCATTTTAATACACTGACACTTTCACTAGTTAGAACAGAGATAGTCTTTTGTTCCCCCCCCTTTAGAAAAATAAAGAAAACTTACAGAAGAAATTTAAAGTCTACAGTTATTATGAATAAGTATTCATGTTGTGTTTTAACACGTTTCCATCTTCTTTTAACAGAATACAGTAGGTAAAGAGAAGTAATTAAACTAATTCATAACAAGACCTGATGTATCAAATGAAGCTATGAAGCCTTTCAAGATGCTTAACCCTTATCTAATGTTTACAGACTGTGTTGGATGTTTGCCAAATACTTACGTTAGAAACGTTAGAAAAACCGCAAAACCTACGGACCATCCCAAAAAGACAATTATTTACCTATTATATTTATTTTCAGAATGCATAATTTACATCAGCTAGTCAATGACACAAGTTGTACTGTAAGTAAAAAATAAACATCATATTGTGGGGGCTGGCTGAAGAATTTGAGCAACAACAGGTGGTCTTTCAGAGTAGCTACAGTTTATGACACATGCAGGCAAATGCTCCCATTTCTTCTTCATATGATCTTCATTTGTATGTTAACATCTGACCCACAGAATTTACTCATTCTCATCATAAATGTAAAGACTTCCCAATAATCCCTTGCACAAATTGTGCCCTAATAGTAATAACATTGTTATTGCTTAGTTTTACAATACCTATTATACAAAGCTGAGGGTTTTTCACCTGATAAATTATACCAACTTAAACATTTTGTACAGAAAGGAAGCAGTATTTGTGGTAAAGGAAGCATAGCCGACTGCATTGAACTCTAAATCAGTGCTAATGATTAAAACTAAAATTCATGCTCTATGTAAAGGTACCTGTCGACCACTATAAGTGCAAATGCTTCCTGGAATATTTTCAAACATATTTCCCATGAATAAATTACTTGAAAATCCCTGGATGATCACTCTTTCCATTTTAATGAATTATTACACAGTTTTATTCTTAAATTAGTGTCAATCAAAATTAAAGAATTAAACACATCAAGGGGGTGGGGGTTGATTAGGATCAGTGTATATACTGGAGTGCTTTAACAACACATATTAAGAGGACTGCTTCTAATTTCAACTACATTTCTGTATGAGGATTAGAGAAAACCCAAAAGAAGAAAGCCCTCATCTTGCTTTCATTACATATGGGTTGGAAGAAGCAAAGATACAGAGGCATAAATCATTTACACTCCCAGCCCCAGTAGTGTATGCATGTTTTGCACTAATGATCTTCTGTCATTAATCAAACTCCAAATAAGTCTTTGAGGGTAGGTCAACCCACCACTAATTTTGACCTTAAAAAAAAAGCTTGTGAACAGATAACTGCCTTCTTACAGCCGTGATAACAGGTCAGTGACATCACATTCAGTCATACTGTCACCAGACATCCTAATTAGTTGCCCTGATATTGGCTATCACATTTGTCTCTGCTGCCCACATCAATACTCACTCATTTGCATGATCATTGTGTTGCGCAAGCTGTTAGCTCTAAAATAAAATGCTCAATAAATTTGGTGGCAAAGACTTCAGAAAGAAGGATGCATAGTTTAAACATCCAAACAAGGCTACACGCCTATATTCACTGGCACAAAAGCAAGCGCACATACCCTGCATCTGTGATTCACATTCAACCTTTGCACCATGGCCAACAGTAATGTGCGTGAGAGGTGTGTGGTTGTCAGGGAGACAGACAGCAGCGCATTGATCCTCAAGGCACAGTGATCAAAAAGGTTTCTGATAAGCATAATAAATCACACTTGGGGACAGCTATGCTAATGACTGCAACATAACCAAACACTCCAGCCCTTATCTGGACTTCATCAAGTAGCCTAATGAGTCCAGAAAGATGACTCGGAAAACAGGTGACATGTTTTGCTCTAATAAAAGGACCACAACAGCAACCTCAAACATCTACAGACGGTTCGTTCTATGAAGCTGATGCTGTAATTACAAGAGAGCAAGCACATGTAACTTCTGAGACATGGTTATGTAAATGATGTTCTCAAAAATACAAATTATCTTGGAGATAAAAAAGCAAATAACAGAAATATTGAGTTTCTTTGCTGCATTTAACTGAACAAAAGCTTTTCACATACACATTCATGACTTAGAACAAGTCACAGTCAGGGCACAATTCCTCTGCAGCACAATGTTCTTTTGCAGCACAAAAACAACATCATACGGGAAGGATTAACATATTGTTTAATCAATTTGTCCTTTATGGGTAAAATAACTCAAGTTGGACAGAATATCTCCTTTATCTTTATTCTCTCTTTTACTTTTACCTTTGACAGCTTCCACACTTTTGTCTTCTCTGCTTCTCAGTGAACAGACTTTTGTCAAGCTAGCTGTCACATGTTCATGTTGAAATGAACTGTCCATCAATAAAAAGATAACCAGTACTCCTACTTTCTTAATAAAAGCAGTGCAGTTTCAGCTAGCTCTCTACATGAGTCCAGCATTTTATAGTCTACATTACTTCCTACTTTTGTCAATGTTCTTAGTTTTGTCAACATAGCAAATATGAGAAATTAAAATAGAGAGATGATCTCAGTCTAAGACAGTCATCATTAGTTAGCCCTGCAACAACTTAATTTTGTGTCAAAGGCGTGAAAACGGCTTCGGTTTTTCAGGGCATTAAAATTTTCTTTTGACTTATTTGACTTATATACTTACAAACTGAAGTAATTTATGTTGAATTACCTGTACAGATGTGTCAGCCACATTCACATCTGTGATATTTTTCTGTCTGGAACCAGATTACAGTCATCAAAAAGTTAAAAGTATGTTATTAGGTCCAACATGTAGAAGGATCTTTGGCGTCTTGGTGTTGTAGCACTTCTTTTACAAGATTTCATGACAAGTAGCATCAAAGAGGGGGGCTCCTGAGATTCAAATACCAGTGGGGATCTTTATGGAAGATTTTGAAAAATGTCCTTAATTGCATAAAATACTGATTCAGAAGGAGCAAAAAAAAAAGCTATTTCATGAAGTGAAAACAGTTTAAGAGACTTAGAGAAACAGCAATGGGTTTCTGTCTATTAAACAGATATTGCACATTATATTTTCTATGTGGAGAAAATTAGTTTCACAAGAGGTGCAGTCAGAGAAAAAGTTAGATAAGATAGGGTACTGGGAGATGATCTCAGTCTTATGTACTGAATTTGCATTTAATTAATATGATGTAACTTTGGGGAAAAACACAATAGGTAATTCCAAATACAGTGTACTGAAAATAATTGTAATTCTCTAAAAGACTGAAAATATTTTGTTCACTACAGTTGCCACAGTTTATTACCACAGGATATTCTTATAAAGCTTTTATTTCTCTATTTGCTCTTTATGATAGTAAATCAACACATATTCTAGCCATGTGTGTCACAAGAGCACTAAGACAGATTGTTACATCAGTACATAATCCATTTATAAAATGTATTGTGTATCAGACATGATCGGATCTAGTTTTTTATTTATTCTCAGCAGTGGGGATCTTTATGTAAGATTTTGAAATACTTTACTTTCATGCATAATATAAATATATAGTAGTCTTAAAGTAAAAATGGTTGAGAAGTGACATGCAGACCTTTATCCATTGCTACTCAAAAATCCTTTATCCCTCCTTCAGTTTCTGAAGGCGGTTAAGCTAAACAGGAAAGTAAGATTTTAGTTGTTCGACAACTCTAAATCCCTGGTCCACCCCATTTGCAGGATTTGATCAAAGCTTTTTAGCCTTGCTATCAAAAGAGTGCTCTGTGGAAGGTATCTGGTGGTTCACAAACTCACTTGGGGGGTTGAACCTCCTTTTGTCCTTTTGGTTGTGATGAATAGGGAAGCCGTTTGGTGTCTGGTTTCAAAAACTGAAAACTTGATTCCTTTCTATTCAGCCATGACTGATTCTAATCGAACTGTATTTCCTGTAACCTGTCTGGCTGAAGACAGATTGGGGGAAAAAATGACTCAATTTCTACTTCTTTACCCCATTCCCGTTTTTGTCACACTCCATTTTATTCCTTTTCTCTTCTGACACACAGTTGTCATTAAAGAAGCTTCCATTTCCAGGAAAAGAAAGCGGAGCCTCACATCAAAATGTCATTCACCTGCTACTCCACTGCTCATTGTGCAAGAGGGATTATGGATCCTGCATCACTATGGCTTTACTTTCAAATAAACAAAACACTCAGAAAGCCAAAGCAGGTAAAACCAAAGTGGGGCAAAGAGTGGTGTGTGATTGTGCTAATGTAAACACAACACAACTAAAACACCAACAAAGACAGTTTTCAGAGAGCAGCACAGATATGAACGCTAAAGCTCCAACGTTAGCAGTGAATTAAATGTGGGAGTGCAGACGATATGAGCGTCTCCGGGAAGACAACAAAGGCGAAGGAGACACTCAGAAGCACAAGTATAAGCCCTGAGGCATCTAGACAGAAAGACAAAAATTCAAAGAAAACATTGTCACTGGGAAGTGGCTTTCATCTTATTTAGTTAGATGAGTATAAATTGCTACACGGAAGACAGCTGAGATACATTTCACAGATTTCAGAATGAGGAAGAGAGTGACATAACTTTCTACTATACTTCAGAAGAAATACTTCTGAATATGAAATCACTCGATATGTAGGTATGAAATGGCAACAATGTAACAAAACACGATTGCAAAGAAAATGTACACTGGCATTTGTCTTCATGTATATGCTCAAATGCATGAAGAGGAGTGTGTATGTGTGTGTGTTTCTATATGTCTGTTTATGACATAAACTGTGAGCAGAGACCAGAAAGTCAGGAAGGTTTACATTAGTCAGCAGATACAATGGGCCACATCATTAGTCACTCTGACACCTTCTTCTGGCCCCTGCTTTATTGATGAGGCCTTCTACGCTTCTGTTAATACACACACACACACACACACACACATTTGGATCTTTCTCTATATGCAACAGGAAACTGTCTTAGCGTTTCAAGTGGGAAGAGATTGGTCCATGCCAGACTTTGCAGGGAATGTGAAGTCAAACAAGATGTTGTACGTCCATCAAATAAACAACCAACAGAGAAGGAAATGTTCAGCAGCTACTCAAATATCCGTATACCACACAGCTGATCAAGAATCAAATATCTCCACAGCACAAGATCTGGGCAGGTTGTGAATGGCAGGACATGATGACAGAGTGCCAAGTGTGTCACTGCAATGAGCTCAGAGACGTTTATGGCCTCAATGACTCTGACATTTAGCAGGTTGCTGCAATTCATCAGCTTCTCTGTCTGACTCACACAAACACACAACAGGGGACAGGGGACAGTCACAAAGCACATTACCATTAGGTCTAATAGTGCCACATCGCATAACTGTATTTGGGAGTGTGCGTGGGGTAAAATTAATGTAGCATGTGGGGACCTCTCTCATTATCATAAAAACACACAATAGCATCAAAATGAAGGAAAATAGGGTGGCAGACAAAACAAATTAACGCTGCAAAAACGTTCAGCCTGTTAAATCCAATCACAGCCAATTTAAAGCTTTGTAACAGGATACAATAAAAAACAGCGCAGGGCTACAGGTTAATTAGCCATTTGGGTGAGTCATGGAAACATGTTTGGTTTTAAAAATTGCATCTTAATAACAATAATTATCTCTCTCCTTGATCTAAACCGCAAATGATTGATTCAGCTGTTTGCATAGAAAAACGGGGAACAATTTGGTCGATCATTACAGCCTTTGAACTTCAAGGTACTTCAAGGGCAGCAAAACTCCTACTTAACTCACTCTTTGTGTGTGAGTTGAGTGGGAGCAGTGTTCTCTGCAAGCAGAACGCTGTTTCAGTTCAGCTGGAGAGAGTTGGAACGCTATAATCTGTTTCTCTATGTCCCCTCTAACTTTGCTTTGCCCTAAGAGGTTTTCAACTTTCCATTTTTCTCTACATTTCTCAGTGTCCCTCTTATTGGAGATGTATGCAGGCTGAGCAGTAGCACAGTCATTACTGAGAGAGCATCTTGATGGCTGCTCTTTCCAGAAGAATACAAGCAAAAGAAACACAGAGTGCTTTAAGGTGCTCTTTCTATCTAGTTACTTACAAAACAAGCTTGTACAGGAGGGATATTGAGAAGAAGTTGGACCTGACTTCAGAGGTAGTTGCAGGTTTTTGACTCACAAAGTCACATTTGAAGTCAACTTATAATCAAACATTTCCTTTCATGACTGCACACACACACACACACTTACGCGGCGCAAGTCACAACCATGTAAAAGATGTGTCTGCTCTGCTCTTACCCCAGCGTTGTCATAGTAACGATGGTGTACCAGAAGGAGGCCGGGATGCTAGTGAATTTGCTGGAGCTTGAACCCTTCTCTGCGTAGAACATGACGGTAGCAAAGATAATTATGGCCATTGTGAGGGAGAAGAGCAGGAAGCCCAGCTCCGAGGCACAGCTCTTCAGGGTGTAGCCCAGGATGCGCAGACCCTGCGAGTGACGGGAGAACTTAAAGATCCGGAACACCCGGAAAACGCGGAGTGTCACAAAAGCGCCGCTCACATCCTCGTTGTCGGTCATCACCAGTCCAATGTAGTACGGCAAGATGGCCACTACATCGATGATGCTCATGACGGACCTCATGAAGCGGTAGCGGTTGGGTGCAGCAAACAAGCGCATCAGGTACTCCACGGTGAAGATCATAACGCAGGCTGTGTCCATGCAGAAAAAGGCCACAGTGTAGCGTTCGCCACATGGTACTTCCTTCTGGTTGGGCACTGAGCCGCAGGGCACCGTCTCTACCACATTGGTGATGACAGAGACAGCGATGAAGAAGCCAGTGACATAGTAGAAGACCAGGGCCATGGTGGACGTGTGAGGGTTTTCGAAAGCCCGCCACATGGTCTCCCTGCAAGTCATATTGGGCAGCTTAGCATCTTTGTTGTCCTCCTGGTCATCCATTAGACGCTCTGCATTCTCCCTCTTCCTGTCCTTGTACTCTTCATAGCAACAGTCCCCAATGATCTCTGGGATGATGCCAAAAAAAGCCAGCTCCTCATCGTAAGAGGAGATGCACTCGTAGCGTGGGTAGTGGAGCTTCCCTGTACGGTAGAAGTTCAGGACGCTGCGGAACACGTCGGGGTCCCGGTCAAAGAAGTATTCTTTGGTCTCGTCGTTGTAGAAGAACTCCTTTTCCGAGCTACCGAGCAGTGTGTCTGGGTAGCGATCTAGCGTGTTCCGCCAGGTCTGGAAGCGCCGTCCACTGACATTAAGAATAATGAGCTCATCCTGCCTCTTGTTCTTTTCAGTGGGCGCTACTGGCATGGGCAAATTGGCCACAGGCATCCAGCCGATGGCTGCTGCCCGGGCAAAGGGAAGCCATGCCGCTACTCCCGCCGCCATGCTGAGTCTGGCTCGGGGCGTAGGGGGGAACAAGTCCAGCACCTTCACAACCAGCTTGACTTTAGCTCATTCACCATCTGAAGGGAATGGAGGGAGGGAGTTTGCAAGGAAAAGAAGAAGGGATTTGGTGATTCTTTTATGTCAGGGGAGGAGAGGGAGATCTGTTGATGAGAAAGCAGAAGAAAAAGACGATCATTTTAAAATACTTAATATTGATAAAGAGTAAAAATAAATTGGGTAACTAAATGTGAGACAGTGAGAAAGAGGGGTTAGTGTTGACTAAACTGAACTAACCTTGAAACCTATTCTACAAAAGACACTCTATGTTAAACAGGAAAAAAGTATCTATAACAAAAATAAATTGAGTAAGGATCATCTGCCTCAAAATGACTTCAAGGTTAAAGTCCCCATTTCACTTCTCACTGAGTTGCAGTAAAGAAACAGCCAGCAAACTTCACTGCATCTTATAGATGAGCAGCTCAAGCAAACGAGTAAAAACAGCTTTTTGTTTGATCTTGTTTTGAAACTTTGGATTTATTCAGCTTTTCCTATAGAGGTGCACAAAAGAATAAAACCTGTTGAGTCATAATCTAGAAAAAAGAAAGAAAGAAAGGACATTTTTAAAAAGCTCCATCTGTGCTTAATCTTAACTACATTATAAATATTAGCAGTAAATACGTACACAACTGGATAAAACTACATGACCCTGAGACATAAATCAAGTTAAATTATTCTCATGACAAACTGGCTGCAAAAACTGTACGTGCAATAAACAGCACCGACACAGAACACCCTAAAATCAAGCTTCTGTTTGGAGCTTTTAATCGGGAAAATCAATCAATAAGATTTTAACTCACCGAACCAAAATTCTCCATCCAGAGACACGACCGCCTTCCAGCGCAGTTTAGTTGCAAATAGTCGGATTGGTTTTCATTTCTAAAAAAGCCTGTCTAAGGAAGGAGATACCAGGAAAGTAGTTATTTAGCGAACGGAGGAAAGACATTAAACAAAGATGAAGGGAAGGCGGAAAAGTACCGGTGACCGACGTACCACAGCTGTTTAAATTCAGTTTCCATTATGCGAAGGGAGAAATGACGAGAGGACTCCGCTGTGAGGACCGTATTACCTTGGCTTTTCGGGATGAGTGGTGAGAAGAGACGGAGGAGGAGGAGCAGCGCTCTTTTCTCTCTCACTTCCTCCCTCTCTCTATGAGGGTGGATTGTTAACCAAACTGCAGTAATAAGAACCTGGAAAAGATTTAGTGATGCGCAAAAAAAGGAGTAGCCTAAAGCTATCCCCTTTAGTTCCTTTTCACCAACAAGCTATTCAACTGCACCACGTGCCTGAATTATTCACATATTAAATACGTTAGTCGTGATATTCACACATTGCAACAGGGGCAAAACTAGGAATTTAGGGGCCCAAGGGGAAAAAAGAAAGAATGCCAGTGCCACCTTTTTCTTCAATTAAAAATTGGAATAAACCTAACAAACGTTGCCCACCTGGGGGCAACAAAAACGCATCACAGAAAAATAGTTCTTGATACTATGATCAACTATTAGTAACAGGTGGGGATCCAATCAGCAGTTGATATTGATGAATTATTTAGGCATTTCTGAATAAAGTAGGTTTGAAATGCTGATTACTGAGTTAGAATGATCAAGTAATCAAATTCAGCTTAAATTACAGCTGATACCTTCTATGCCAAATATCATCTCTAAATGCACAGCATGTTTCACCTTGAAGCAGATGGGCTACAGGCTAGCATGCTAGAAGACTATCCTAGTTGTCAAAATATTTAGAACAGGAATGGAAACGGAGATTCACGTGATGGCTGTGCAGCTGACAGTCTGCAGAAAACATTTGGCACTGCAATGACACTGTCTTTTGATAACTTCAAAAGTAGTTTATAAAACATTTTAATGACATCAGTGTTAACAAACATGCTAAACTCAGAACAACTGAGTATAGTTAATGTTTGTATTGGTCAAACAGAATTACTTAAACTTCATAATAGGCCCTGTGCTGGATATGAAAGTGTTAGTTTACAGGTGTAATTAACTATAATCAAGTTCAAAAACTCACATCTAACTAGACATGTTGTCACATTTTGACATATTATCTGGGCTGCTTACAGTATAGTTACATATATTCATGTAAGCACATTGTCTTGATCGGTGCTGTTATCCATATGCTCTTAATGTGGAAGTGGGCAAAACTCAAAAACCTCAAAAACTTAAATATACTGTAGAGGCTGAAGTCTAAAAAAAGGTCAACATTTAAGGAGGTGTTATGAAGCAGTTTTTTTCCCCCCTAAATGAAAAAAAGTTTTCCAAAGTTTAGGGTAGGTAAGGGAAGTATAATTGGTATCATAAATATTTAACTCTATAACACAAACACCGTCTGAGTACCCATTCAAAAGCAATTTAGCATAACCCAGCCATAGTGATCTACAGAAGGGTTGAGCATTAGATTAAATACTGTGTTAATTAATTTGCAGGATTAACCACCACAGTATGCTACAGCTAGAAAATTACTACATTTGTTTGCATTATGAAATTGCTTTGTCATCACTCTCACCATCATTGGCAAATTTGCTTTGATTTGAACTTGAACTAGTGTGTATGTTCAAGTAACACATTTTTCAAGCAGGGTTGCATCATTCGCATAGTAAAAAAGTGATATACATATCAGAATATCAGTACCGTTTGTCTGTTCATGCAATTTAGGATTTTGGGTTAATCTGTAAAGTCCCCAAGCATTACAGGTAAGATTCGGGATGTCTGGTTGTTTGCCCTTACTTAAAACAGTTTTATACAAATGAGGATATGGGCAAGCTCCTGAGCTCATCCGACTGAGAATGAGCTGTACTTAAAGAGGCTGTAGTTTTTACTGCAGTTGCCAAGGTTTGAGTCTGACCCATTGTCATTTGTGGCATAATTGTCTCCTTGCTTTCCTTTTCATGTCCCCTACATCTCAGAGTCAAAGTCAAAATTAGGGTTAATCATGTCAAATCTTTGCATTAATTGGTTTTATTGCTTACTCCTTGTACTTATAAATAAAAACTGATGTTAAAAAAGTTTTTGGTGACTTTAGGTCTAACTCAATTACAATAAGGATATTTGCCTGTGATCCCCCAGAAGCAGTTTCTGCCTGAGAGTCTCCCTGGATCAAAGAGATTTACTGTGATATATCATGTTTCACAGAACTACTGCACAGTATAGAACTGACATATAAATGAAGTGACAGCATTAAAGCAACCACTCAGAAAGCTACGACAAGTACAGTAAATGGCATAAAAATTACATTTTAGTGTTAGCTTGGATTTCATCGTCCTGTTGAGCTAGAGTGTATTTCAGCCCTCTAGACTGTAGGAATTCCTTTCAGGGGGTCCACAGAGCCTGCTAGTCATCTCTGCATGTACTCGTGACAGTAAAAGCAAACAGAGAGGCTCCAGCAGAATGGCCCCCAGAACAATCACTATCTGCTTTGAAAACTAGCATGTTGCAGCACATACAATAACTTTATGATCTGTGATGAAAAGAAGCTGAAAATGCTTGTGGTTTGTCACCCTACACTTTACATTTTACATATAAATACACTGTAGGTTTCATATAAAGTCTATGTAATTCCACTGATAAACAAAAATAGTTTTTCTTTAGCTATGGTTATCATGGCTCTGGTGTACGGAAGCTGATCTACTTAAACTTTTTCAGTCATTTACTGCAGTGTGTTAATCAAGCCTGAAGTTTGTAGCATAGCCTCAGTGCTAAAACTCATGCAGTAAATGGAAGGAGAATAATTTATATGCATATATGCTAATTTATATTCAGACTCAGACAGAGTAAATGTCTGTGTCCCCACATTAGTCAATGCTTTGCAGAGCAATATGCAGTCCTAATTGAGTCAACAGGGATCCTATCCCTCTGATACATAATCCAATGGAATATCAATAGGGTTGCAGCTCAGAGGCAGGCTTCAACACATCCAGTTATCTCATTTTAGTCATGGAAATACATATGCACAGTATGAAAAATTAATTTTTCTACACACACTATATTACCCACCATAAAGTCACCCTGTGAGGTTTTATAGACCCTTGTTTGAAAATGACAAATTGCAAGTCATTATTATTTAGACGTATGGCTACACACATTCATTCACCCACACAAAGTCTGACACACTTGTTTATGCTTCTGTGCCCTTGTATAGCTATCCTTAGAGGCATCTTTTTCTCCCCTTTCCCTTTGACTCAATCAAGTCCCTGACCGTAAACTGGCCTATTGGTAAAAAACAAAATGGCCAAAATGGCCTCACCTTGTGAAAGATATACCCACTACATGTGCTCAAACTGTCTGTCACAAGAAGAGGAGTTGAAGCAAACACACATCTTTGCTCAAATACCTAAACTCATACTGTAGGCACATAACACACTGTGGCTGGCCTTTTTCAAACAATGAGTTTTTGAGAGATTCCAATAATTCAAATGTCACTGAGTAACAGGGTGGGCTGTATTTCATGGTCAACTGCCCTCAGTAATTATCTGTAGCTGCTATTGTGACATTAAATTCAAAATCCTTGCTGTCATTTGAAGCCTACAGAAACAAACAAGCTATTTGTTTTTTTTTAACAACATAATTTTGAGGATCAAGGTTTGTGTAGCAGTTTTGTAACTGGCAACTGATTACAACAAAGGAAAATTACTACAAGCAGAGAGACGCCGCATTATTAGGGGATTAGCAACTAAAAGTCTGTACCACTGTCTGAACCGAGGTCCCTGTTTTACAGCATTTGGTCCAGTTTAAGTTGGTTCCACACTGCACTCTATTCTAGCAAACTAAACTACATTATCTGTGTAGTTTTAACACATTTAATAATTAAAAATTGGGGCACCACCTACAGAGAGAAAAATTACACAGGTTAAAAAATTACTCTCACACTCTATTTGTGGAATTCTCAATGGATCTGAGCATAAAACCACATGGAAACCACAGATAACCAGATAACAGATAACCATTAATATGATTAATATATCAACCAGTATGCAAACTGCATAAGATAACATATGAACAAGGGGTAGGAGAAGTTGTTGTTTATACCTTTGCTGACTATTAAATGCTGATGGCCATCTCAAGGCAGCACACGGTCACAGTCACTCACATTCAGAGAACATTCACTAAAACAAACTCTGCATTACCCCTTTATTTTCCAAGTATGCATTTTCTTCATGAGTAACTCAGAGGTTTTTGTTTTGACATTTCCCTTGTTGAGCATTTGTTTGTTTGCTGTCTGCGTTGGGTTCAATTATTCATAAATTCTCAACAACCTGCATTCTTAGTTCTCCTAATCCCTATTAGGTAACTCAAATCTTCCTTAGGGGATTCACTCACTGACAGTGGTGGGGTTTATCTTTGGTGTGTCAAACACTGACTTGCCGGCCGCGCTCCCTACTGTTCGGGAAGGCAGACAGGGGTAACAGGGGAGGTTATAGATGTGCTCTTGGCTCCTTTTCAGCCCACAAAGAGACTACGACAGCAAATTCTGCAACTATTCTTACCCTGTAAAATGTCACACTTTTGTTTACTGATGCCTGAACGGAGACCGGGAGAACATCGTTCCCCAAACAGGCTCCATACCTCAATCAGGTTTAATTTACCACCATGCTTAATACAGGAAAGTAGCAATAAAGTAGTGAAAAAGTGGAGCTGTCAGTCAAGTGAGTGACTTTAAGTTGGAGGTATGAAGAGGCATGAGTGAAAACAGTTTCTTCAGAACATTACTGTAGTGAGTAAAGCTCATATGTGGGTTAAGTAAGAACCTGAGTGTGCATTGAGCAAATAGGCTTGTGGATCAATTTTCAGTCTCACTTGGGCATGCTTGGAGAAAGGCCATGAAACACATTCATGGCTCTGCTTCTAGTTTTCACTTCCATCACTTTGTTTCTCACGGTAGAGCAATCAGAAGTGTGAAGAGGTTGATGCTGTCCTAAACATTTGCTCTCAGAGAAAATATAGCGCCATCACACACCTACTGTACCATGTGTTTGACTTTCTTTATTTAGGACATCAGTGTTTTTTTTATCACAGGCAGCTATATATTCATTGCAAATGTTTAACTATTTTAAAAACAATATCTTAAACAGTTAAACTATGCTCAGCATGTGGCTTCCAGTTTTCTTTTTGTCAAGAAAGAAATAGTTTCAAAGAATAGGAATAAAAATAAGCTCTACTCAAGAATATAAAGTGTTCTTGTCAACAACAAAACCTTTTATTCATGCAGAAAATATTATTAGTCAAAATAAGTATTAGTCTTTAGATTTATAAAGGAAGAAGATGTCTATTACTCATTTTGTAGTGTTACACATGGAACTGATAATTGGCAATGATAATTTGATGAGATGTCATTCATTTCTCCTGAAATACATTCAGTCTGATTTTTTAAAAATCTACAACAACAATAAAGACCACCAATAGTGGTAGTATCTCCTTTCCCTAGGCACTATATACAAGAAAGACAGGAAATGAGCTTATCCATGTTTTTTCTAAACATGCCAAGTGGACCTGCTTAGCTCTCTTTTCCATAAAAGCCCTGGTATGGCGTGTTCCTTCAATATACGTCCTGAAGCTGCTGTACGTGCAGTCCCTGCCCTCTTACGTGTGACTGACAGATGCTACAGCTGGGGAACCTGAATATGAAGAGAAGAGAAGAGAAAAGAAGAGGAGAGTGAAACGGGTGGTGTTTGGACCCAATTGCAGTACACAGGAACAGTTTGTAATGACGTTTAATTACTGGGGATTGAGCTGCAGAAAGGCCGGAGACAGGCAGGAGAAGAGATGAGGCCAGGCGGAGGAGTCAAAACAAAACCATACGAGCAGGCAGATACCAGAGACGCTGAGGCAGAGCACAAGGTCAAGGACAGAAGGCAGGTGAGTTAACCGGGAGGCAGGCGGGGATGGCTGGTCAGGAACAGGCAGGGTCGGCACCGGGAGATCAGGTGAGCAGAGTGGACTGATGAGGTGGGCGTGGCTGGCAGGTAGAGTGGAGCTGAGGGAGGGAGAGTGAAAACTACTGCAGCAGTGTTGCAGGAGGGGACTGAGAGACCGGGAT
>JAVQJG010262244.1:0-20525 GCA_036024015.1 Craterocephalus amniculus
AAGCTCCCGAAATCTCCGGCTACATGATGAACATCAAGAAAGTGTTCCAGAGTGTTAATCAGCATGAGGGTGAGTACAAAATGAAGGCACATCATTCTGAGGGCGGAGTATTCCTTTAATACCCATAGTTTAATCACTACATCTTGTTCAAAACTTCTGGAACAAGTATGGACAAAGTCAGTCTTCTCATCATTTGAAGGTAGTTTAATGTAATTAGACCTAATGTTAATTTTGAAACAGTCCTTATAAAACCTGTGGGGGTTTGACTGGAAAATGTAAAACTGTCCTCTGAAACTCATCGGCCCTCAGACTCTGAAAGAAGTATAAAGATGAAGGTTTAGGATGCTAAACATTTAATGTTTGCCCTCTTATTCTTTCTTGAGAAAATAGAAAAAATGTTGTTTTTCTTTCGCGAAAGTGTTTGTTTAATGTTTATGTATTACTCCAGGATTTAAATTTGATCAACTTAAATAACCTGGGACATATTGTAGCACAGGGTGGGGGCACACTTTCTGTAAAATTCACCTGCTTAAGAGCTATAATTCTTCAGGAAAAAAAACATGAAATAGTGACACTGGTGAACAATGCAAAGCAGTTTCATATAAAAAGATTTTTTCTAAAAATCATCATTTCTAATACTGATGAAATTTCAATTTATAAGCAAAAGCAAACTGATGTTTTGCAGCCTAACCTCCTGAGACCCCAGCTTTACTCTGACTTAATTTGGAGATTTATTTTCACTTTTGATGATTTTGGATTATCCTTATTTTTGTAATTATACATAATCTATTATATAGGATTTAGATATAAAAATAATTATAAATTGAAGAACAGAATCTCTTCTGACACCACAAAATTGTGGCCTAAGTGTTTTACAGGTTCTAGTTACACAAAATGTAATATGGTGCAGAAGACCGAATATGTGAAGTCCTCATGTGAGGACCTGAGGTCCCAGGGGTTAAATCCAGTTCCTAGCTGGTCCTGCTATGGAGGAAAGATGGGATGGAGAGATCTAATCTACTGTGTTTAGGAGTCATAAGTACGATGTTGGAGTTGGAGTTCATGTTTTGGGTTTCTGCTTTAATATAGTTGTTCATACATCTTGATTCTTGGCATGCCACATGAATGCTGCCTGAGAGACAAACATGATAATTATCATAATATATTATATTATCATACAAAAACTCAATTAAAAAGAGAATAAATATTTGTATGTATGTATTTTATGTTTCCTACTTAATCTATATTTTGTAGGAAACACTTTTTGGAGCAGCTTTAATTTAAAGTACTCATTACAGAGCAAAACAAGTCCTCTGTCCCGTTCTTCAACATGCGTTTTTTTACACACCTGTTAGCTGATAGATTACTGTGCATATGTGACATCTTTACACTGTAAGTGGGTTTAATAATTGCAAATGATTAAACTAATTTAATAACACTGCATCTGACATCTTACTGTTTTTAAGTATATAACAACCACAGCATTTGAAAGGGGAAGAGAAAGAGTTGCTATGGATTAAGGAAAGATGACTATGTAGCCAGGCAGGAGGTACTGGAACAGCAGAGAAGTGGAAATGTGAGTGTAATGAGAGCGGTTTAATTATGGAGCAAAGGGACGAGACGAGTGGAGATTAAAGGCTGAGGAACTGGAAAAGGCAGAATAGCTTTCAGCACCATGGACAGCATCCACCGCTCTCTGCTGGCCACAATCAGAGTCTGACAGCTGCACTCCAGGAGGCCTCCTCCTCCTCCACACATGGACTGCACACTCCACACCATAAGTCTCACTGAAGCATCCTCACAGCTTTCAAACAGAATGTGCAAATCACGCTGATGATCCAAGAAAGCCTGCCAGCCTGATGTAAGCTCAGGAGAACAAACCCTGCCAATGCCCAGAAGCTGCCTGTGATTGTTTGTCTTCATGGAAAGGCCAACGCGCCCCTAAGACAGGAAAGGAAAGACGGACGGAGAGATAAAGAAAGGTAGCACTCACCTGCTGTTTTTGCGTGGCAGTGGCAAGTCCTTCTGGCAGAAATGCAAAGAAAGAAGAAGAAGAAGAAGAAAGATCAGGTACAGAAAATGCAAAAATATACATTCACATGTGCTATGAGTTTATGTGAGCATTTGATAACAAAAGAAAAACCCCAAAACATCTCTATACAATACAAACATTTGTTAGAAAAATCTAGTTAAACAAGATTAACAAATGTTTAATCAAGTTAAGAAATTTCTGTTCTTGTTCATGTTTGTAACAATTGTCAAAAACTGATTCCATGTTTTTTTTTAACCAGAAATCAAACCAAAATTAACTGTTTGCTCCTTTAACACTCAGCCATGTGTCTTATCTTTAGGCCTCTGCTTGAAAATGACATGTCCATAATGAATTTACTATATCGCACCACAATTTGAATATGTTTGGATGGAATGCATCAGATGTGTAATTACCAGTAAATGTATTACTAGTCAAGAATAAATGAAAATGCCACAAAGAAAAATGAAAAACTTTCATGATGAATATGAATAACTCTGGTATCATGCAGCTGTAGCTCTAAACCTTTATAGATCAGGATAATATGTGAAAGTTGTCTCTGTTTAAAGAGGTTTTAGTGCACCCAGTTCAGATGAGTTCTCCAAAATTCCCATTTTGCCCAGATTGGTCATTTCAACCACTTCAATTGCAAGATCTCAAGTTTAATCAAGGGTACTGTAAATGACTCCTAGAGGTGGCAGGAGTGAAATATAATATGACTCCAATGCATTTTCACATTGAAACAATAAAATTATCTAATAACAAACCACAATCATTTGAAGGTAGGGTTGGAAGGTTTTGTTTTAAACATCAGGCACAACAACACTTTTTACGACTTGCTTACATTCAGCCAATAGCACGACATCATACCCAAACATTTTTTCACTTCCTGTCTGGATTCAGACAATCCCCACGTTAGGAGTTAAATATATTTTTTAACATTTTCACCATAATGTCTGCCATTTGGTGGTTTCCTTGCTGACATGGTCAGGGTCTACGGGTATTTGTTTGATGCAGATTTTGTCTTGATTTTTCGTGGATAAACAACATTTTCTGTTAATGTCTCTTAGATTGAAGGCAAGTTTGGGGTTATATGCTCATTGCTTTTTGTTTTGCTCCTGTTTCAGGTGTAGTCTGAATTTGACTTTTTTCACGTTTGTCCAGTCCCTTTGTTTTCATTTAAAAAGTACTCAAAGTACCGATGGGCAAATAATCATGAATAAAAAACTGAGATTTCATCTACCAAAAAAAGTCAATAACATATCAAGAGTAAATCTGTCACTGAGCTGGATCAGGTAATGGTAATGGTGGGTCATGAAGAGAGACCAAAGTGTCTCAAAATATCATCATCTGACAGGATGAAACCACTCTGGGATTTTTCATCCTGAACACATTAACAGCCTCTTGATTTCTATAGAAGTTAACTACTCAGCTGTCATGGCAGAGACGTTTTACTTTAGTTCAACTCGCTTATAGTTTGAAGAATTTCCTGGTTTAAAACACGCTATGGCAGAAGAATTCATCATTCCTTTGCCTGTTACATGGTTTTAAGTTAATTTAGTTTTTCGTATGTGTCTGTGTGAGCATTGGTAGGGTGATCAGGGGGCTTGACAATACGTTGTCGACATAAGGAGAGGAACTGCAGAAAAAGTTTGGGAGCCACTGTCATAGACCAAGTTTCTGTTTTTAATTGGTTTCCTTTGCTCTGGTCCATTTCGTTACCATGGCTACCTGGATCCCAGTCAGTCTGTCAATAAACAACCCAGTTTTCTCCTCCGTTTTCTTTATTACTTTGTTCATCCAGCCATGACAGGACCTTAAGCTATTCTAAATGAATTCCTGAGTTCCAACATCTGCTTGGCTTCTGTTGGGGAATTTTGCTTTTGGGTTATTCAACCTTCAACCAAAACCTTTAATATATCGGCACAATAGCACATTAAGAGGATCCTTTCTGATTTTCTGGTTGGGTTTGGCCAATAATTCCATCATGTGATTCAGGTCAAAATTCAAAACAATCTATTCAGATTAAAAATAAATAAATACATCTAAATGAATATAAACATTTTGTACAACAGCCCTGTCATTACATGGACAGCTAAATAAAAAGTTGCTCTAATGACCACTAGAAGTCGTTTATTAGCATCTGAATAAAAAAAGTGGCATTTAGGAGTAGGACGGTATCTGATATTTTGTCAGCTCCATAATAATTATATCTTACTTATTTTGTAAGGACAGTAAGGGATTATGGGTATTGTACTGTTGACCAGGGAGCCATGGACCCAAGTACAGCTGCAATAATTATAACATCCAACGCATTGAGTTTAAAGGCCCGCCATACTCCTTCCATGCCATATTTCGATTTTACCCACCATTAAAAATGCCATTAAAGAGGATCAGCGGCCACTCCCACTTCCCCAGCTCCATTGATTGAATGCTAAGCTCTCTCTCTAACTGCAACACAATACACACCACTAGAGAAACCCAAATCTCATCAGGCCTGCTCTGCCTTGTGGATATTAAGTCATGACTGGGCAATAATGCCCAGTGACCCCGGAGAAGTTACTAATCAAGAATAACCAGTTTTAATACTCGTCCTCATTAAATCCAGCAGGGCTGCGGGCCGTCGGCACACAGCGCCTGTTTGACTCTTATGTTTGTTTTGAAATCATTTTGGTCTGTTAATTTCTGATTCTGCTGGCAGCCATGCCCAACCTGTCATCCCCTATTTCCTGCAGCCAGATGGACATGGAACGTTAGGTTGAAACAGCAGCCGATGCTTACTGCACCAAATAAAAACAGCAGGGGCCACGCCGAGTCTCATGCCAGCACAGCCTGGCTCTTTGCTAAGTCAGTGAGGGGACGGGGGGTGTAAACAAGGCTGAGAAATGGGGGCTTTCTTGCCTGCAGCCTCATCCTTCTGGCTCCATGCATGTGCGTATGTGCCCGGGATACTGTTTGGTGTGTCAGGTGTGGGCCATTCGTCAATGCAACACATGCAGTTAATGTGTTAGTTGCCTCACACACCCTTCCGTCACACGCAGGGTAATGTTGTTACTGTGCTGTTAGCAGTGCATTGACCGCCTGCAAACCGCGGTCGATGCAATTATTAGGCTAACCTCCAGGTGGAGCCAGCACATGAGGACCTGCTGCTACTTACATTCGCTGTGGCATTAAAACGGTTTTTAGGCTGCTGCATCCGTCAGCAAACAAAGCAGATGAGTCTCCTCCGACGAAAAAGCCAGAAAATGACTGTCCTGTTTTTGTCCTCGCGACAGGATTAGAGGTGAGTCAGAGGATGCATACTGTAGCTGATGGCCTGCATGTCCCCTGGGCTTACACCCTATCTGAGACAAATCCCTCTCTACAAGGATGACCGAATATTCAACCCATCGATCCCCCTTCACTTTGTCCTTCATTGATCCGGTTAATTGGCCCTGAGTTGTCACAGCCAAGGTGATTATGACTTTCAAATGCAAGAAGATCAAGCTTGGGTTACCGAGTGTTACTGTAAACACACAAGTGGACCAGAATTGGCTGTTCCATTCAAACCCCAGAGAAAATAATTTCCTGTTTTACACAGGCTTCATGGGCTGTAAGGTCCTCATTCTAAGACAAGCCTGGTGATCCTGGTCCAAGTCTCTCTCTTTGTGGAAGCAAAACCTTCTTTTAGCCAAAAAAGGGGGTTTCTTTGATGAAGGAAAATCCACCTGGAAGCTGTAAACTACATGAAAGGAGCTTATAAGCCCTACATGCAAGAGCATAAAACAGAAAAACTCACATTACAACACTTCCTTACTCCAATATAGCTTTACCAGCAAAATGACCTCAACTGCCTAAACTGTTTTATTATAGATTCATCTAAAATGTATTTTCAGTAGCTTAAAATGTAATCCTGTGTCCCCTGAAATGATGATCAGACAACAAAAGAGGGCAGCTAGAGGAAGAAGAGGTCATCCACTAATCACAATTCCCTGTATAACCATTCCCACATCCTCCGGCAAAACGTTGACCTTCCACGCTGCTCCTGATGCTCAGAACAGCATCTCGCAAGATACAGAAAAGCAGCAAATCCTCAGGCATGATAATCCGCCTCTGGCATATGTTTGGCATTTTTAATTTCATACATACATATAAGACAAGACCGACACCGTGTTTTTCAGCAGTTGCTGTTACTCTGCAGTTTATATTATTATTTATAGGGTTTAAGCTCATAAGCACTTATTTCAGGCACCAATTTAAAAAAAGAAACAAACACCATATATGTTTTGTGAAAAATTTTACAACTAATAACTAAAAGCAATAACCCTTTGATGCGAACAGAGCCCTTTTGTACCAGGGTGTCCACAGTAAAGGACCCAGATGGCAAACAAAACAAAGAGCAGCCATAATACCTCCATCTTTCGCTCCTCGTATGATGTCTTCCTCAGCTTAGAGCCCACACACAATAAACGGATTGGTGAGTCCAAACTGTGCAGGGCAGTACATTATATGCCTGTTTTATAGAAGCTTAGCTATTAAATCCTCAAATAATACATCCTTTATTAACTTGCTGAAATTCCATTAAAAAGTCCACTGTTACTCAAACTGTCATATCATGTTCTGTGATTTATTCCAGATAGTGATGCTCAGTTTGTAAAAAAGGTCATAAAGTGATCACTCATTTCCTTATTCCATTACTGACTTCATAATCAAGGTGTGGATAAGCAGACAGTAAATTATCAAGGAAATAAGATCCTGTTTCCATTTCTGGGTCTGGTTTATGGTAACTCTCCTGTGGTTTAATTAGTTTGTCAGAATATCACAGTTACTGCTCATTGCATGGCTGACTTTCCATCATGCCTGCATGAATAAACCTGCTTTTAATCAAATAAATAAATAAGTGAGTCTCCGGAAGAAATTTCTGTGGAATTCAGATGAATTGCTCCCTTATTTCCACTAATGAGGACTGTCCGATTGCAGATTATCGGTCCATTTCTCACTATTTTTGTCGTCGAATGCTTTTTTTCCTTTATCCAGGTTTAGCTGTGTCCTCTGGAGGGGAGAAAAGCCGGGGGTTTTGAGCTTATGAATGATTGTCTGATCCCCTTTTAGCCGCAGGCTGTCACACTGACAGGAGAACATGTGAGAATGTGTTGGTTTAAAAAGTAGGAGACACTGTGCAAACATCTATTCAAGGTGGCCGCTCAGCTGTCTTGTAATGTCTGCGGTCAATGCACATGCATTTTGGCTTCAAATATGCAGATCAAACATCTAAACTGCAAACAATTCAGTGCAAGCATAATCTCTTTGACAAGAAAAAAACCTTTTTTATGCCTCATCACTCATGCTTTCTGTTTATGCTCCAGTTTTTTCATGTTTTAAATTCCATCGGTCCTTGCTGGAGTATTTATTTTTATTAAATCATGCCCAGTCGAGAATGAGCAGGAATGATGAGCACTTTAAACTTTCCCTTTAAATCTTTAAATCTTCCCCGATTCTAAAATAATCTGGGATGTTGCTGTTGCAGGAGGGCAAAGTCAGTTAGGGACAAGGATTGTGATGCAGGCAGTAAACCGGCCAGTGCATTCTGTCTCCTGGTACGGCCATAAGTTACACTCATAAAAGCTTCTTTGCTGTTGTGTCCTTCAGGACATACAAGCTGCACTAAAGAAATGATGGGGAAAAAAATGGCTCCTGCAATAAGAAAATATCGTTAGCTGGGCTGCATGAATACAGAGTGCACTGCATTGCCACTCCATTCATTCAGTCAATGTGCCACATACTGTAAAGAGAAATGGTGGGGAGCTGGCCAGGAGGCAAACAAGGATCAATCAAGGAAGCGTTTTTCAGCCAAGTGAGAGTGACCAGATGCGTTATCGCCTGCACAAGGGACTCTCTAACCCAAGAGTGTCCAAAGTCAGTCCTCAAGGGCGTTTTCATGTTTCCTGCTTCAACACTCCAGTCTCCAATAAAACAATACAACAGCCATGAAGCTCTGCACAATTAGTCATTCATTTGAGCCGGGGGAGTAGGAGCAGACACACACTGAAAAGCTGCAGGATTCTCACCCTGGAGGATCGGAGCTGGACACTCTCGTCTAACCAGTACATGACTGGAAAACGGAAAAAAGGAAAAGGGCTGATGGGTGTGAAAGAAGCACATGAAGGTATCCTGTCAGCTAATTATTATTAGGGCTGGACAATTAATCAAATTTTAATCATGATTACAATATTGTCTTCTCACAATCATAAAAACACTGTAATAGAAGAAAAATGATTAATGTCACATGTATGTAACATGAATGCAAATAGACTGGGTGTTCTTTTTTTATTGCTATTATATTAATATATTATTATTTTACTCCTTAACTTGTTTCTAATTTATTTCCAGTTGTTTTTTTTTAGATTATATTTGACATTGAGTTTTGGTGGTTCAGAAAACACTTTTTTTTAAATCAATGAATTATCGTGCATATTAATCGCGATTTCAGTATCAATCAAAATAATTGTGATTATTATGTTTTCCATAATCGTCCAGCCCTAATTATTATGATTAACATATGCAGGTGAAAATTAAATCTTCTTTGCCAGGTCTTAGAAATGAGTAAATACATACTCTGAAAAGTAACAACTTATGACATATACTGTAGCAGTGTGTCATCACTTATTTCTACAACAAAGAAAAAAAAACTATACCAAAAAACTTATAGTTTAGTTAGCACCCTCAATGCTTCCATCGGAACTAATGCTGAAATTTATTAATTTTTTTGAAAACAAAGTAAATACAGTAAATAAGGAAGAAGATGATAAAACATACAATACCCAAAGTGGTTTGTAGCAAATTAGCGACACCAGGTATCAGGAATTGTAAGCAGTAGCTTCAAACAAACCACAGGAATTCTGGAAAATGTCTTTTGGACAGACCAGACCGAAGTAAAGATTGGTCATAATAAACAGACACCTGTTTATCAGCACAAACACCTCATACTAACTGTCAAGCACAGTGGTGGAGGGCTGATGATCTGGGCCTGATTTGCAGCCACATGACCTTGCAGTAAGTGGGTGTTTTAGAGAAAAATGACAGCTAAACTTCAAATGGCTCAGATTATCCTTTCAGGAGAGTGAAAACTGAAGATGGTAACATCAGAGCTGTGCCAATGCTATCATGCTACGCTATCCACTTTCTAAGGGGAGGCCGAATAGACCAGCAAAAAGGCTTTAAATACTAGGAGACTAAACATGAACCAACATGGACCAATCATGTTGGAGCGATGCATCATGGGTGCAACCCCTGACCCTAACAGCAGACGAGTGGGGTGTGTCACCATATGGTGCTCAGAGAATGACTGCATGTGTGTGTATGTATGTGTGTGTGTAATAGAGGGAGAGTGGCGGTTGGGATGATGAGACCCAGGGGATTGACAAGCCAGTTGAACACACCATGCAAAGCCAATCACTTGTCAGCCCAGTTTTTATAGACACACAAAGCCATAAAGATAACAAATAGGTGTACAACTTGTGTGCAGATAAGTTAAGTCTTTGGACCAGAGCGCACACACACACACACGCACACACACACACACATTAGATCACTAGTGTAGCCTGCCTATATAATAGCGATGACTTTGGTAGTCTGACTCTATGATGATTAATTCCCTCACTGCTCCTGTCATACATCACAGCAGCATAGCAGGGAGCCGAGCAGCCGGTATGATGAGGCATGAATCCATCAGCACACCTCACTACAATCCTCCCTTCCCTCTTTCACACCCTTCCTCCCTCTCCTCTCTCTCAGATCGGGGTCAATTTTCGTCAAAGCAGCTCAAGGAATGAACTTCCGAGCGCCCCTTCACGGTGCTTCTTTTCAGTAAATGAAACCTCTAGAAGAACAAACTGGCTGAATGGGAGAGACGAGACGCGCGCACATACACACTATTGCATGTGCAGAAGCCCATGGGAGGCTCGCTCTCCGCCCGGCCTGCAGGCTGCTCATCTCTGCTCAGTTCACTTGACTGAACCGCACAATGATGGAGGGAGGGGTATGACCCGTGATGCAGGCTGCTTCATAATGGATGAACACAGTCATCTCAACGCGCCAGATCGGCTTGCATGAGTGACCATTCATTGCCAGAGTTTCTTTAAAGAGACTGTAAGGTGTGCATACACCTACATTATCCCGAAATGAGATTGACTGCAAGCCCGAATGTGACAGGAATTTATATTTTAGACACGGTTTGAAGCGCATCGGGGTCAGTTTGTTGCATCAGGCTCAACACCTTCAATGAGAAGAGAGAATTTTATTTGGTTGTATCGGATTATATTGAATAATTATTCAAATTTGTGCAAAAGGCAAAATAACATTAAATGTTTTTAGGGTTTTAAGCCCCGTTCAGTGTGAATCTGTTTGGATTTTGCTTGAACAAAGAGCATTGTTTTCATATGTGCAGTTTTTCAAGGACTAAAAATCCCCATTGGTCAGGATCAACAACCAGAAAATTTTCAGATGGAAACGATTAAACGTAATTGTTTCCCCCCCTTAGAAAAGCAAGGAAGATGCTCAACAGTCAGCAGAACTCCAGTGTGCTGCACGAAGCTCACCTGCAGCCTCCGGCGCCTTATTATTCCAGAGTCATCCATGGTTGGTGCCTAATGAGGAGCAGCGGGGCTCCGAGCAGGGTTTTCCCCTCACAAACAATCCTTTCACCCCCTTCACTCGCGCTTCGACCCCGCAAAACGGCGCTCCTGTTCACACCCGAGCTGCACAACAACAGCTGCAGCGTCCTGGCGCACTCCGGAGCCACAGAGGCGCGCTCACCCAGAAGCAAAGAAGCAGTCCGGTGTCACGTCAAAGACATCCACGAACACACGCGCATATCTAGTGGTCTCATTCTCTCTGAAACAGGTTGAAGAAAGCATCGGCGGTGGCTTCCTCGGCGTCGCCTGTGACCCTGCTGACAGTCATGCTGCTGCCGTCTGCGATCCTTCCAGGAGCATCTCTGACATCATACCAGAGAGAAAACACGGTGTGCGCGTGGGATCTGTCCAAGTAACGGGAAGAAGCTATTTCTTTTTGTTCCCTTTCTCCTCCTCACACCTGATCACAAAGGACGGCGTGTTCAAATCGCAGCGCGCGGCACTAATTTAGTGTTGCATTGTAGCGGAGCGGTGCCGCTCTGAGACGCGCTTCCTCCTCGCGTTCCTCGGTCGGTCTGACATTGCCGCTAATTCACCGCGGAGGAGCTAGTCCTCTGACTCTCTCACGGTGGGGAGCTCGTCCTTTCTTTGCCCCGCGCCCGCTTCTATCGTCCCCTTTTCAAAAACACACCGAGTTGAAACTCATCCCCGCTTCATTCATCCGTTCGTTTCGCTTCTCGAGCTTAACTTCCTGGAAGTGGAGACTGGACAGGGCAACGCGATATTTCTAACCCCCTTCCTGGGATTCCCTTTCGCCCCTCCTCCTACGCAAGAAGCCGAATGTTTCCACTTGTGAATGGAGGGGCATGCAGCCCCCCCCCCCTCCATCAGAGGACAGGCTGCAACCAGATGCAACTGTAGCCGGAAGATGCAACATCGGTTGTGTTGCTTTTGTAACCTGAGATGATTTACAGCTTGGACATAGACTGCCACCGTATTCAGCACCACAGACAGCGGCACAGGGTTAACAGCGCGCGAGCCTGCAGCGTGCACGATGCATCATCACTTTCAAATAAAACATAATGAGAATTGAGCTCCTTTCTAGTAAAAATTTGACATCAAATATTAACATTAACAAAAAAGAAAGTTTTACAAACTTAATATTTATAGGTTCAGAACCAAATAAAGCGCCTTTGGCACAGACTGTATCACTTTAGCCTATATCAAAACCATATTTTCATTGGTTCATATAATTTATTTGCCTTTTCCCCAAGAGTACAATGTTCAAATGGACACAATTCCCAAAGCAGCAGCAAGTGAAGCTATGCCATCAGAAAAAGTACATTTCTGTCCCTTAAGAGAGAATTATGTCCTCTCATAAAGGGGTATATCATATCTGGATCTAATTTGTTGAGGGTTTCGAGTAGCAAATTTATGTTTAAAAGTACTAGATAGTTGTGCAGAACAGGTATGACTGCAACACTTTTTGCTTCAGCACCTGAACTTTTTAATTATAGCTAAACATTTATACAAAAACTCAATTTTTTTTTCAAATAATACAAACTCAAATTCCTCCAAGAATATCACGACTTTGTGTGTTCAGATGAATACGTGAGAGCTAAAGCACCTGTCTGAGGTCTCAGAAAATTCAACACTGACTTTCAACATGTAAGCTAGCACAGCTCTTTCAGGCAGTCTTCTATAGGACCCTGACAGGATTTAACAAAGTCAAGAACATATTCTTTGTTTTATGTAAAGATAGAGTTGTAACACTAATATTACAACACGACCTACCAACGTTAGTGATTTTTAGCCAAATATTTTGAAGCAGTTTGAAACTTGGAGATAATGTATTATAAATATATATCTTTTAAAGAAACAAATTAATTTAATGCAAGCTGTAAGATTTTATCTGCATTTGTATTTAATCAAAGTTCAGGGTCAGTCAAATATTTACTTTATTGAAATATTGAGTCTTTCCTACCAAGACAAGCATCATGTGAGAAGTGGGTAAAACACTGAAATGACTGCATTTCTAAGTGATGGAAACGGTCATCTCAACTCTTCCAATGTTAAAACTATACTTAATTTCCCCTACATGCACAAATACTTACTGTTTACTCTGGGAAAAAATATTACTTTGAAGAAAAATATAACCTTTAGGCTGTACCATGAGGTTAAATAATTGCCGAATTGGCATTTCCCACGAGCCTTTGCAGTATTGGGGATCTATCTGGAGAAATGCAGCTGCTATTAGGAAAATAAAGCTGAGTCTAACTTTGATGGTGAACTTTTAGAGTGGAAAACTAATCTCAGATGACTCCAGGTATGTATAGTTGTGAGAAGAGTTCTTGTTCCCGTCATGCAATTTGTACATTGAAACAATACTACAGTGGAAAGTCATGTTTTATGGTTCATTCTGCCCTATTTTAACAGACTTTTCTTAGAGTACAGCAGAAGAACAATGGTGGTCTTTATAAGATCACATTAAATGGTTTATTTGACAAGGATAGTGCATATAAATGATTGTTTATAGCAAAATGCAGGATTATAGCTAACAAGCTAATGTGCATCTGTTGTCTAGGTTGGTAGAAAAAATAAATAAATATAGAAATAAAATTCTGTTCTTTATAAGATTGCCTTGCTAAACCATGAAAATACAGACAAAAGTAACATGGTAGCCCCGTCCTTTAGAGCAGCTCAGTGTTTTTAACTCATGTGTTGTTCTCGTGGCATGTAGGCTACTATATAGAATACTTTGGTCAGCTGTCAAACTAAGCTCTAACCGCTAAAAAGATAGCAAAGCCAGGTAACACCATGAGCTTCTGCACCTTTGCTTATTAAACCCTACACATGTGGTCCCAGTTCAATAAAAGTCATCTCTCATCCTGATTCTGACTGAAACCAGCTTTATCACAGATGGAACATGAGTTTATGTTTCCATTGAGCAAGCTGCTGCATGTCCAGATGCCCAGTACTCGATGGGACCAAATTCTTAAATAAATATTCATGTTGAGAAAAACGTAAACAAAACGAAAATTACGTAATGCTCTGCAGGGTATTAGGGCTTTCACACAGTTTTGCTGGAGCATATGTTGCCGGCTGCCCACACAGCCGTGGCCTCATCAGAGCCAGACACAGCAGGAGATCTGCGAGGGAACATCCAAGAACCTGAGCACAGCCCACGCTGGCCCATCCGACGGCAGGGAGGCTGCTGGTCGGATATTAAAGAAAATAGTCAAGAGGTCAGCAAAGAAACAAGCTTATCATACCATACACCTTGATCATGTTTTAAATCATTCTGCATGCAGTTATGTGAAGAAGTCTAGAGCTATTCCTCAGTTCTAAAAGGGAGGGAGGTGCAGGGATGAACTCAAATCTGCCAACATAAATGTAAATCTGAAGAACTCTAACAATGATTGAGGTCAGTTTTTGGTACCTTTGGTTTTTCAAAGGTGCAGTTAAAGAAAAGGGAACAAATGATGTGTTCAACAGGCTGCTAGTAACAAAGCAGCAAAGAGTGATGTCTGTCATGTGTCAACACAACACTGATTCATTGGTTCATTCTCTGATTTTTCATGATTGAAGGTTGGTGATATTTGGTTTGGGCAAGCTCGTTCCAAGAGATCTGCAGTCCTGCAAGTTTTATGTTTCCCAGTTTCAAATCATCTGATTCAACGAATGGCAACTGAGCAGAACTTTATAGGTTGTTGGATCTATTTGATATTATGAATGTGTTTTATAGCAGGAACGGACCTGCAGGACTGTGCAGGGCTGAACTTATCTACCTTGGTCTAGAATTAAACAAAAACACAAAAGAAAGAACATTTTTCTCTGAAAATGGTCAATAAACGGAGAAAATTTAACCAAACATAATCTGGAAAATAATTAAACAAGTCCACTTCAGAGGATATAAATAAAAAAGTTGGGATGATTGGAAGCAAAATATGAAGATATGGGATCTGGTTAAATATGTTTGCACGGTACCTCATTAATACTTTGACTAAACTGTAAACTTCCCAACATTGAAATATTCTGCCACTGGTTCAGGTATTCATGTCCTCCAGATGCTGGGATTACTGGGAAGCTGTAGCTCAGGTGGAACAGAAGTTTCCTTCCGACTCCTGTCTTCCCCAGACTACATGCTGAAGTGTTCCTGCAAGACAATGAACCCCACGTGGCCTCTGATGCATTATGCAGAGCACCAAGAAGTTCTGTATGAATGTGTGAACGACAGGGTGAACATGGCCGCAGTGTTGCACTTTCACATGTAAATGTATAAAATAAAAAGATCATTTGATTTCAAAAGACTTGAAGTTTCTTTCATAATTCCTCAGATCCATCTTTTATTGTTCTAAACAACAAAAAAGGAAAATGTTTCCCTCTGGCAGGAACACCACAAGCTTCCTTGAGGTCTTTGGGTCGTCGTGGATGAACTTCTCTTTTTACATCTGTCCACGGATTTTTCCGGATGTTTGGCTCAGAGGGCCAGAGTGTGTGTGTGTTTACATCAGGATGTCTTTTGGAGAAAAGTCCACCTTCTTCTCACCAAAATATTCCCAACAACAGTAATTTCAACAAGTGTTGAAACACAAAAGGCGAAAAAAAAGGTCCCTTGGTGTGTTTTAACACTGGAGACGAAAACTCTTCCCTGCTGTGTCAGAATGTGTTCAGAGATGCAAAAAAGCAAGTCAGAAAAAAGAGAAGAAAAAGAAAAAAGCCGCCCAGTAAGCAGGCTGTTATTTGTTGGATTTAATGGAGCTGTCAGGCCCGTCTGGCTGGCAGTCAGAGAGTCAGATCATCTCAGTGCTGATGGCGGCCGTTTGTTCTGCAGCTTGTTCGCTGTGTAAACTCTGACGAACAGACAAAACTCTCCCAGCACTGTCAGCTCCCCTCTCATGTGCACCAAAGCCTTGTTGTCTTTCCAGTCCTCTCTACTCCGTACGCTGTGATGAGAACGGTGGACACGTAGCAGCAAGAGAGACGATTGATTTCTGCAGCAGCATCACTGAAGGAAAAAACAAAAAGGTACAGTTTCACAATGCTGTCATCACTGCTGGTGCAGAGTAAGCTGCTGATCCTCAGCAGCTGCTAAACACAAATGATGCCGCTTTCATACATTCTTACATAACCAAAATGTAATCCCTTTACTGGACGCTCAGACGGAAGCAGCTGCTCAGTTCTGTTTGGATCATGAGCTTGTCTGTTTGTTATCTTCAACTATGCAAAACTTAGTAAAAAGCATCACAATTAGTTAGCTGGACTGCAGACAAAATGCTGTAATATCACTTTCATTTATATGACTTTTGGATTAATTAAAACTATTTTCTGTTTATGATTAAAAATGGTAGATGGTCCCAACATGCAATAATGTTCCTAAAAGAAAGATTGACAGAATTTCAATATTATGCATTCAGCAATGTAATGTATGGATTTGATTGCACCATTCAAGGGATCTAGGAGAATTTTGTTGCACCAAAACAGTCTGAATTCTCCCACTGACGGTGCTGCATCAACAACCGTCACTCACACAGCACATGACCTCAGTGCTAGAATATCTGTTCGGTGTTAGAAGGAATGGGGATATTACAAAGTATTAATGTGTCTAGAAAAATGAAACTGTAGATGGATTTAGGTTGTAATATCTGGTTTAGTGAAGTCCAGCACTATCTGTTCTGCTGACTCAGAAAGATGAAAGGAAAAAGTGGGATTAGGTAAGAAACAACAAACAAACACAGGTTTTCCATCAGTTGAGTCACTGTTTGTGGTTTTAGCTGAATTTTTTTCGCTCCGACAGCCCAAAACAACAAACAGACGCACAGGCATAGAGAGGGAGCAGCAGAGCTCTGCAGCATCCTCCATCATCCAGATGAAGACTGAAACTGTCCAGCTGCTGATCCTCAATGCACAACACGAAGCTCTCAGCGCTTAAGTCTATAAAACAGCGAAAGCATCATATTCAGTAATCCACTACTCCACATAATGAAACTATCATTTCCTTCGCAATATTATAAACCACAGCAACACATAGTACTTTGGTGTCCTTTACTTATTAACTTTTACTCTTCACATTACATAATGAACCTCCATTATGTAATGTGAATATATTACAGTAGATGTAATAAATTTCAATACAGTAATATTGAAAGCGTATATCTGTGTTTTTACCCTGCAGTAGCAAAACCTGAATCTTGGATCCTTTATAAGATTCATGTTGTGTGTTTAGAGATGCTACTCCGCATGCCTTGGTTGGAACCAGTGACTCCCTGTTGCCTTTTAATCATCTCCAACCAGTCTACCCATTCTTCTCTGACCTCTGACAGTAACAAGACATTTAGATCCATTTGATCCAGCAGATCAGAAGATTATGAGAAACTCAGACAACAACCTTTCCACGTTCAAGGTCACGCATCGTTCCTATATTTATTACTCATTCTTGTGACAGTGTCACTGTCCTGTCACTGTGTGCCTCCGACTGATCATGCGCCCTGGCTACTTGGCCACAGGGATATCCCTTTGGCCGACTGGCAAGCGCGCATGACTTTCACCCTGAGGTTGTGGGATTGATTCCCCACCTGGGCCGTCCTGCCACACTCTGATGCTCCGTTTGAAATTCAGCAAATCACATAAATAAATACACTGAGTTTCATCCATTTGATTGGTTGTGTATCATAAATACACTGAGTTTCATCCATTTGATTGGTTGTTTATCATCCAATAAGTTGTGGGCTGTAGGACCTTGCTCACCTCCTTATAAAAATAGCATTGGCTGCATCTTCAAATTTAAAACAAGCTTTTCATCATTTCAATTAGACTTTCTGCATCAAATCTCAGCACTTTGCCACCAGCAAGCAAAGTCAAGAAAAGAAACACTGACATCTTATTTTGTTTTGCCCTTTTTTCCTTTTTAGTTGACATCTTTGTAGCTAAACATGATATTTGTGTTTACAAGCAGTTGAACAGGCTGACAAGTTGCAGAGTTTCACCACAAGAGATTTACATTCCTATGCAAGATTTTACGATTAATTGGTCTTTACAAGTTTGTAGTGGTGTGTGTCTGCTGTAAGTATTTCTTATTAGCTTAGCTCTATATGACCCAACACTGACATCTACTTTAGTTTGGCAAAGATATCTTTGCAGCTAAACATGGTTCCTTTGTGGGATGCAGTTTTTAGCATACATAATGCTCATATCCCACAAGCTTCTACTTTTGGATTATTGCGAGTTTCACCAATGAAATAAGTGTTTTATGTTCTGTTTTCTTCTTGTCGGTATTTCTATACTAGTGTCATAGCCGGTGCTGCCTCCTCTGCACAATATATTTAGATGACGCATACGCCACTCAGTGGTACAAAGTGCTATTACACGCTAAAATGCAGTTCATGTTGATGATTTATTTTATTTTATTATCTACTTTTTTAAAACTAGATTTTTTAATAAGAGTATTTTTAGAAAATTATGATGTATGTGTTTGGGTTTATTCTGTGTTCGAATGTTGTTGTTTTTCTGTACGTTTTTTCATCTTTATGATGTTTATGAATAAATCTGAGTCCAGTTTGCCTTTCATCCCAAGTTAAAATTAAACAAGGGGAATCCAAGTTTAGTTTGTATGCTCCTGATATCTGCAACAAACAACCAGAAAAATCGGGTTCTCCAACCAGAGTTCTTTAAAATCAGGTCAGAAAACTTTGCTATTTGCTGGTGCTTTTAATCCCCCACTATCATTTCTTTCTTTCTAAATACATCATGTCATTTATATAAATTAACAGCGATGGTGATGGTGATACATGTCCTATTGATGTCTGTTTGTATCATATGTAACCAACTCTATGTATTCTGTCTTGTTTCTCTTTATTTCAACTTGTTTAGTTTCTATTTCCTTTCCTTTCATAATTAATTTAAATTCTCCTGTTTTTAATGTTTAATGTAAAGCATTGAGTTGTGTGTACATAAAAAGAGCAATACAAATAATCCTGCCTTGCCCTGCCTAAATCACCGCTGTCACTCCTTGTGGTGAGAATCTGCAGCGCTGCAGTCTCAACACATGCTTGCAGTTCAGTCATGTTTAAAACTTTGTCATTTATCACACACGTTGCAGGAAAAAATAACAATTTTAACAAATTTACTGATTTACTGATTATATGAATTACAAATTAATATCCGTTTCTATGTTGATTATGGGTATTTTGGTGAAAAAATCCCAACCTAAGTCTGGAGGAAGTCAGTTTCATGCTCAGCTTTATTTTCTCACTTTGTCCCTTTGTGCTTCTGATGAATTACAGTGAACGCACAGTGGAGACACAACTTAATCTGTAAGAGGATCACAGAGTCACGCTAGGGTCAGAATTAAACGCACATGCACGCACACACACACAAACTGCCATTTAAATGAGATTAAATTAAAGCCAAGGTGTCAGATGTTGTGTCAGATAGCTTTAAATCTTCTGCTTCCTGTCTGCGTGGAAGTAAATAGATTCACTGCTGCGTCTGTTCTGCCATCTAACATCCATGTGGGGGCAGCTGTGGGAAAGAATGAAAATTTCCCATCTCATTTCTCACTTCTTCCTTAATTTCAGCACCCCTCCCTCCTGCCTTGTCACCCCCACAGTTTAATCACACACACACACACACACACACTCGCAGACTGACGTCACCATTTAGAGGGCCAGACAGGAGCAGCCGGTAATTTTGTAATCCTGATGGCAGCAGTGTCTTATTGTGATCAGGGAGTCGGGGCACCTCTCCAGCTGGCAGTCCAACAGCCCTGTCCAGCAGGACGTCCTGAACCCCACGTCAGTGCTGCATGGCACTGCTGCTTGCATGCAGGCTCTTCATGCCTTATAACATTCACGTATGTCAGCCAACATAGGATAATTGTAAATTACTGATGTTAATAATAATCATGGCATCACAAGAAGTTGACAATGCACCTTTAAATAACCTGATTTCAGTTCACAAGATAAATTCTGTCAACCTTGCAACAGCTGCTGATAACTGCCTGAGTTTGTGCCTTAACTTTTTTAAATTAGCTGAAGAAAAACTCCTCTTCCTTCCACAGTTGAAGTGCAAAAAATATGACAAAATCTGCCTTTTTCAGTGGTAGTGAGCCGCCTGTAAATGCAAAGATTCTTGAAATATGTTCTGGGTGACAGAAGGCCAATCAGGTAATTGAATAATTTGATATGGTTCTTGATGTTTGCAGCATACTTTATGTCTCTGATTCCTGATGCGATTTTGAGGGTTTGGGGAGAAAACAGTAGTCATCACTTTTATCTTTTGCAATGAAACATCTTCAGCATCCTTCCTGAGTTCAAGAGAGCAAAATGACTCAATCTTTCAATATGATGGAAGATGTCATGAGGAGAAGTATTTCAAGGCAATGCGGCGCCACCATACCTGCATATGGATGAGCTAAGTGGGTCCACAAAATATAGCTGCTTCTACAATTCTGTTTCTTGTCTGAAACATAATGGCGTGCCTCATTTTTCATTATGTGAAGATTTCACGCATGATCTGAAGTCCACGTTAGCTAGCTGTTATGCATGCTCTTGGTGTCCTCAGACATCAATGTAAAAAACTTTGTCTGTTTCTGTGTCCGAGTAATAAGGAGAAATGTGAAATTTCTATCCTGACCTTTTTTCTCCTCCATATCTTCAACATTTACTCAAAACACCATGTTTACAATGATTCTATGTAGACAGATGCTATTGATCGCCTTCAGCAAAAACAAAAGAACATTTCTAACCATTAACCCCTTAATGCCTGGATTTTTTTATAATAATATTTCCAGGATAAAATCTCCCCCCTGGCCCCCACCAACTGGAATAAAATCCGTAATTAATTATGAATAAAGATGAATAGCAAATCATCTTATCATAAATACA
>JAVQJG010262272.1:0-15498 GCA_036024015.1 Craterocephalus amniculus
GTAAAATATGTGAAAAAATCGGCCGATCCGATCAAGCCGATCCGATCGGTGGAAAGCCTAATCAGCTCTTGCTTTCCATCCATGTTTTAAAAAAAATTATCCTTCTTTCATTTTCAAACCTACATAACCAATGTAGAAGCAAACGGGTAAAGTACATTTTTATGATTAAGTCCAAGTACTTTCATGAGAGCATTTTGCATTGCATTTATAAGGAAAGACTCAGAGAAAACTTCCCTAACACACCCATATTCTCGCTCATGTTGTTATCTAGTCTCTAAGGTGCTGTCGGAGCGTTTATTCATTGCTTACTTGTCCCTGGGAAGCTCCCAGCGGGGATCTTGGGGTAGTTCATACTCAGACACTCCTGACAGCATTGGAGAGCCACTGGAGGAGAGGCGGAAGGGTCGAACTAGCATCACTCCAGAGTGGATAGAGGAGCTCGAGTCCACAGACACCTGAGGTAAAAAACAGTGACATTACTCTTCTCATAGTGGAACACACACCGACATCCGTTCATCTGGCTAACAGTGCTCCAAAAATACTTTAACATGATTTCAGCAGTTTTCTTTGAAAGGTAGTGTCAGAAACACAGATGTGGTCTGGAGTCTTAGAGCTCCGATAATATCCATACTTACCAGATGTACAAGACCTTCAGTAGCTACAGTAAACCTAAAAGTTCTGGGAATTCATTTATTTTTCACAATGGCAACAAGAAAAAAGTGTAACAAGCCAAACGCATTTAAAAGCTTTGCTTTTAGATAAATGTGAAGCACTGAAAGAAAGGAAAGTTAAAGTATAAATACTCCGAACCCCCTATCTACTTTCTGTTACCTGTCTGCGCAGGGGGATGCTTTTAGCCAGCTTGTGGACGGCCAGCTGGCTGTTGAAGTCACTCTTCTTCGAAGAGGTGCGAATCTTGACGATCATTACGATGGCAACCATGACGGCGATGAAAAAGAAGCCCACACAGTAGATGACCACCTCCAAATAGGTGTGGCTGGCTGGAGGGTAGTGTGTGATGGCTAGACCAGGGGGCAGGGAGGGGTGGGGTCAGCTGTCATGAATTAACTAACTGTACATACATAAGTACACAAAACAAGCTGCCATAGCAGCACAGCAGAAATGGCCAAACTGGAAACACATTCGCACACAAGCCAGCGTGTGAAAAAGTCAGAACCTGAGACGTATATGGGACTGGATTTCTCTCTTAAGCCAAATTCTGTAGATCAGCCAATGAGCTGTTTGATTCAGAGATAGCCTAGTATGATCAGACAGAGTTCACCGTTCTAAGATCTGACTTTTACACCACATTTTGATATTTCACACACAATATTTCTTGTTCATATATTCTGAGTCATAGATGTGTACTGGTAGAGCTATGGCAGCATACAATAAGCATGAGCTCAGAGCAATAGTTAAAATAACCCGACTTTATTCATAAGGTTAAAAAATTTCCTTTGTTTCGAAGTTTAACAAGCTGTGTTGGTTCAACAGATGTCCTACTCAAATAAATGATTAAATTAAAGTAAATGTGTTTAATATAAAAAAGAAAAAAGTTCTAATTCAGATCTTGTTTTTTTCCTCCCACTAAATGAAAACACCAACATTTATTCATACCATCAGCAGGGGTGTAATGGATTCCACATTTCAGTAAAAAAAAAAATAAAAAAAATTGTTTAAACATACTTTGGTTTGAGAGGCAGCTTTGTGTACAGGAAACGGATCTCAGACAGACCGTTTATAAATATGTTTTTGTGGTTTGTGACTTACTCCACCACTGAATATAAATCATCTGAAGGCCATAAATGAAGTTAATTGAGTTAGGTCTTTTGTACAATTGCATAAAAAGTAGAAACATCTTAAACAAAGCTATTTGTAAATTGCATCTTTTTATGTCAGTATTTTATAAAGTAAAAAACCTTCGAACAGAAAGTATATGCTACATGAACGCACCCAATGTTATTAATTTTCTTAAGAAAGGTTTTACAAGCTAGCTTTTTCTGTGGGGAATATAACTAGCAACTCCTAACCTACATCTACCTTTTCAGAAAGTCACAAAAAAAAAAATCAGCATTTTGAACTATGAATATTTACTCTCCGTTGCAAAAATGGCAAAGAATCCTAAATGATGTGCGGCGGACGCACTCCATATTGAATAATGCATCCCAAACCAAAACATACTCACTGAAGTGTACCATTACACCCCCAAACCAGCACCAGCAGCACAAGTGATTTACACTTGTGTGAGAAGGCTGACTGACAAGCAGCTTGATAATTGGAGGAATGCCCATTCCAATATCCTCAGGAATGAGACATATTCACTACAGCGAGCCAATTATCAAAGCCAGCCACTGCGCTCACAGCAGGAAATGACATCAGCAATACATGTCATTTGTAGCGCTTGTCGAAGAAAATCAGGGTAACACCGAGTCAAACACAAACATCAATTAAAGCGCAGAATAGAAGAGACAGTTCAAAGTGAAATCTGATCAGAGCTGCCAAACAGCCCCTCTATAAAAACAATATTCTACCTGAGATCGTTAAACATACTTCTAAGTAGTAGTTTGCTTTTGAAACACCCCAAACCCCGAACTACTCTGGGGCTGTTTGGCATTTGCTGACTTAATTGAAAGAGCAGCAGAGCATGCCTCGTTCTCTTCCCCATCTAGAGGGTTCAGATGGAGCAGGAGCCATGCTGAGCTCAGAGACAGGGGAAGGTTTAGTACATGTAATGTGCCCTGGCTTCCTCTCACATTTGGCACCAGAGTAACAGTCAGAGAAGACTCTTATCTGGGAAAATGTGAAGGTGGACAGCCTGGCATGGGTTGGAAATAAGGGATATAATGAAGATGTAAGAGAGACAGAACCACTGATACCTTCCAAAACGGTCAACCATGCAGAGTGATGAGAGTACCCGATAGAATTGCCCGCCAAGCAGGTATACTCCCCAGCGTCCTCAAAAGACACATTTCTCAGTTGTAGGACTTCTATTTCCTTGTCCGTGGTGTTAAGGCCAGCGGTCTAGAAAATAACAAAGGAAGCAGACCCGACAAGAGGCCAAAGAGGGAAAAGGGGACCATGAGAAAAGGATTCTGACAGAGAAAGAGGATGGAGGAGCGTTCTCCTCCTCAATCCAACATCATATGCCCAAAACGTCACACCAAGAGCCCCGACAGAGGACTCCGCCAGGAAGAGCCCTCCAGTATCTGTTAGTGGAAAAGATGGTCATGTGAGTCTGTACCGCTGAGCCGCTCTCTGGGTCGCACCATCACCACATAAAATACCTCAGTCTCATCTCTACATGCAAGAGATGGGCATGGAAAACTCCGCAGCAGAACAGGACGCATTCGCACTCGCACAGACTCTGCCAGCACAAAACAAACAGCAGGAGGAATGTGAAACACAGATAAGCAGAGGACAACAACAGGAGGAGGGGGGAAAAGGTTTTTGGGCTGTGGAGAGCAAGAGGACTTTGAAGGGCAAGGGAGCGAGAGTAATAGAAGATGGCAAGTGAGGCACTTATTAGGTGGGCACGGCGCAGCACAGGAATGAGAGCAGGTCCAACTTAAACCTGAGACTAAACACTTTCAACTGTTCTGCTGGGAATTTTCCATAGCGTCATTTACAGTCAGTAGCGCTGAGGAGAGAGGGAGGGAGGAACAGAGGGAGGGAGGAGAGAAACAGCTGAGGTGGACTTGAGCTATTAGACTCTAGTTTGTCCAGGTGGTCCTAGTAGCCCCTGCAAAGTGCCGTCCCTGTACTGCAGCGTGGTGGTTACCTGTGGGGTCATATCTGATGACAGTCAGCCAGGCCGACTGATTGGCCTCTCCTATATAATTGGAAACTTTACATGTATATTCTCCACTCTCCTCCTCAGTCACATTGTAGAGGGTAAGCACCTGAGCATCCGAGCTATTAACCCCTGAATGCTAGAAATAAAAGCAAATCATGTGCAGCACAGAGAAATAAACACATTAGACAACACGGGAACTTTGCAACAACCCATAGAAACCCAAAATTTTTTTAGTTTTTTTTTTTTAAAGCAAGGAAAAATCTTTTCAGCACCACTTATAGGTATTTAGGGTAATTGCATTAGAATTAAATAAGCAACTATAAATAACTAAAGTTGTTTGCTAGTAACATTACATTAAAGAAATAATGATGAAAAACACTACACAGGTGAGGCACTTACCTTGAGGATACGGACGTACTGTTTACCATCAGGTCCAACACTGCTCCCATTGATCTCGATGTGTTTTAGCCACTGAATATGAGGCTGGGGGTCACTGAAGACCTTGCACTCAAACTCCACATCACTCCCTACCACTACTGTACGATTGGCCGGTAAGCCAGCCTGCAAGATTGGCCGGTGGGGAGAGCGCTCTGCAACAGAATAAAAAAAAAGAAAAGTGTGGATGGAAAATGGACAACGATGGATTTATTGAGATAAGGACTAGAATCTGGTTGCTGTCTGTTGTACATAATAGGTAGCCCTATAGGAGACCTCTGTCCTGTATCATATACCTATTTTGATGTGCCTAACATTAAGTGCCTGCCCCCCCTCGCACTGTCGTTCTTAATTTCCTCCAAATGACCAGACGAATTTTAAGTGATTAAAAAAGAGGCGTAGACATGTTAATTTTACATTTGAAGAGCAGTGAAGCACACAGGCGACATTCAAGACAAACAAATGTGCAATATTTGAAAAGTTCACACGGCTGACTGGTTGCCAAACACAAGCCAAATAAAACCCTCATCACATTGAGGCTTTAGTTCTGGAGAACAGCCAGGACTGATGGCAAACAAAGCTGGCTGGATTTTTTTACTGAACCCAAGTTTAGCATAAATCACTGTGAAATTAAGTTGTTTTGGTTACATTTTAATGACAAATCTATGAAGTAAAAATTGCAAGCCAATCAGGAAAGATGTATACTGTGCGGGCTTTTCTAATGGAGACATGCTTCGGTACTTAGTGAAAACTTCTGATCCTACTTGCCCCCATGCTGAAACAATCTCAGAGCTCAACAGGCTGCAGACGTCTACTGAGCCCAGAAACCCAGAGAACAACAGAGGAAGTGGGACTGTGATTTATAAGACCTATGGCTTAAGAGAGTCACAGAGGAGGCCCAAGAGGAGCAATCACTTCTCCCTTCCTTCCATAAGAGTCCATCACTCATATGGAAGTGTGTGCAGCTCACTAAAATTAGAACTAAAGGACTCGATTCACCCAACAGAAAGCTTACATCCCTATTCTGCTGGAGACAGGGCAGCATTTGATCGTCTCTTCAGGTATGTGAGCTTGAAATATTTAATTAAAATGATTTAATGAGACCAGAGCCTCATGAATATTCAACAGGAGATTAAAATTCCCCAGAAAGCAGCTCTTACCGACTACATCCAGCTGGTAGGTGTGATTAATAATGCCGTATTGGTTTTCCACCACACAGGTGTAGTTTCCTTTGTCAGAAGGTACCACAGATTCCATGATGATAGTCCACATGTGCTCCCGGAGCTAAAAGTAGAGGGGGACAAGTATGAAGAAAACAGTCACATTTATAATAGTCATGAATGAGCCATTGATGGTTAAGTCACAAAAACTTACTTTTTCTTTACAACAGTCTCAAATCTGATTTACAACAGGTAACATTGTGAGGGATGTACTGTAATGAGAAAATAAACTACATCCTACTTCCTTACCTGACCAAACAAAGACCACATTTTTTATTTGCATGTGCCCCAACCTGCCTTCTGAGCACCAACTCATGTCTGGCTCTTTTTTCCAAGACATGTTATAATTTTTTCTTCCATAAATCTGCCAAGACCGGCAGTGTGTGATTAGCCAACTAACCTTTAAGGCAACGGTAACATCAAACATGCATATACACAGACTGAGCCGTACAGTCTCCCTCATTTAGCTAAATATGTGATGAGGGAGTCCAGCTGCCTGCTGCCAGATGTGTTGTGCTTGGCTTCATATGCATATGGTCCACATTATTCCAACCCTCCTGCACGTCTCCATGCTGACGAGATGAACAATAGAGGGCCTGCCATAAAAGCGAGAGTGTGGGAGGGATGAGAGACGTCCCCGGCCGTTGATGCAGACCTTTGCACCTTGACTGAAAAAACAGCAGCCAGATGGTTGAGTGTGCTGCCTGGCTGGGTGGAGGGTCTACAGGAGACGAGAGCAACACGCAGCCGAGAGGAAACTCCTAAATGTGTCCCAGCTGGGGAGGGAGATGGCTGGATTAGCCCTCACCTTGATGCGAAGAACAAATGTAGGGAAGAAGGAGGGTTGTGCTTTTCACAGTCTGAACATGCAGACTCCCACTGAAGCCAGAACTTCTCAGACATTACTTGATTCCTATACTGAGCTTCTGGATTACTTCAGTGGCAATGTCTTTCAAGAAATGAAAGCTTAAGCCAGAGAACGTATAATTAGTGGAATTAGAGCTCGGCTTGATATACAAAAGCACAAGTTTTAAAAAATCTCTACTAAAGGTCACAGTGTCACTTACAGTAACGCAATATATGACACAGATCCGGTATCACCAGCCGCACCCGTTCAGTAAATCCGTAGATTGGAGTTAACTTTATAACCATCAACTTCCCTGAGCTTAACAGTATGTCAACAGTGACGGACACATTTAAATACAGGATGTGTGCAAGCGGGAAGGCGCTGACAGAAGGACTGATCACATCACACACCATGGAAACAGCACAGATCACGGTGAACTTACTGCTGCGTGGATGTTATTACAGAAATGACAATTGCCGATACCTAGAACGAGGACAGCCAGTGCTATCCTTCATCCAAACTGAAGGCTAGGATTGCCCACCTGGAGCTGCAACTAAGGCACAACATTCCTGTTTGTGGCATAGAGTTTCCATTTTTATTGTTTCTCAGGTGACCTGTGAAACTTGCCTCTACGTTTTACTTGTAGAAAGCACTTCTTACTCCATGGGAGGGGGCGGTAATCTAATGTGAAGATGAGATCACCGACACATCTTCACTCTCAGCGAATAGGTTTGGAGTGATTCAATAAAAAAATACTTTGGATATTGCTGGGGAACAAAGGTTTTTTTTTTTGTTAAAATCATTAACCTTGAAGCCTCCGATGCGATGGTCTCTCTTGAACTCCTTTCCGTTCTTGTACCATTTCAGAGTGGGCGTTGGGTTTCCGCTGGCTTGGCATTTAAACTTTACGGTCTTGCTGGCTGGAACAGCATGCAGCTTTTTCTCCATTTTTTGTGGATGGACCCATTCTGGGGCACTCGCTAAAACAAAAGAAACAAACAAAAATGCATTCATACATTATAACATAATTTACACAAAAAACGGAATAAACAGAAATACAATAAAATGAATAAAATATAGATTTTACACTTTGGAAAGGTGGAAAATTTATAAAATCAATAAAAAAAGACAAATACAACTGACAGTGATGAAAACAAATGTAGCAAAAGTTAAGTAAAAATGGATGCATACAATTACAGTTTCTGAGTCACACCGGATTAATAAAACTCGTCTAAAGCATGAAGCTGAAATTCTAGTTAATTCAGGGTCTTTAATCACACCGACACTGACCAGAGAATCAACACCACTTTGATCTATTTTGATACAATATATTCATTTACTGTCTTTTGTGTTTCATTTGAAATAAAAATTGAAAATAAAATAAGGAGCATGATGGAAAATGACTGACGCATGAATTAATTAAGTATTTGTATTTTTTGTTTCCTTTTTGTTTTTTTGTTGTAAGATTTGTTTGTTATTTGCATTATTGCTATTGAAATTCCAGGTTATTTTATGCATTGTATAGGAGAGCAAATATAAGCTTTTGCTTCAGCCTATTCTTTTTTCAGGTACAGAAAATATTAACTAATAATAACAATAATAATAGTATGGTTGTAATTATGTATATGAGATTGTAACTGAAATAAAGCTATTCATTCATTCGTGTTACTCAGGGATGATACATTTGAATAAAATGCCAGCTTACGTTAGTATTTAATCAAGTTTTAAAAAAATTCCCAGTGTAAATTATAAGACAAATAAACTCAAGGCGGGTTTTTTTTCCCAACACTTGGCAGCTGCTGAATTCTTTGTGGGCAGAAAAAGCAGCAGCAACCTGATGACGAAGCCGGTGTCTTAAATGCACTTTAGACAAATTGGGGGACATCCAAAGTTAACCACAATTAGTCACCACAGAGATAGTCCTCATGCAAATGTTGTCACTGAGGCAGCAAGGGTCCTCTGATTCAGAGCAAAATCATTGACCCAGTTGTGAGACAGTCACACGTGGGACTTAAAAGTGAATTATAAAGCTCTGAAATCAGTGACCATTATAATTACTCATTTCCATGAGTCAGCGATGAACATTTGTGACAGCAGCATTGGTGAAATGAAAAGATTAGATCACTTACTTATTAATTTTTGACTGCCCAGCTGTTTGTTTTCCTCTGATGAGGACTCTTCTTCGTCGTCATCATCCTCGGACGAAGCCAAGATATCCACTATTAACAGAAAAATGAAGGTGAAATTTAACGTATATTTCTCTGCAGGACTTTACCAGGTGTACAATATTTTTAAGATGAAATATAAATCCATAGTTGAAGCAAAGCATAAACATTTCAATGCTGTTTTACCCTCAATTTAAGAGCACTGCATGAAGGCAACTATGCACATACAACCACATACACAAAACACACGGAGAAGCATTTCCTATGAATGCAAACGACACTACTGGTTAACAGAAAACCTGTTTAGTGAAAGGGATCTCTATGTTATTAAATGTTATTGTGAAAGCTACATGTTGCATGTGCATTTGAAATACAACAAGGAGTTAATAGGAAACATACAGTTCACACAAGGATTTACAAATATTGGAAAGAGGCAACTACTGGGAATGATATCAGTTTTTTTGCTCTTTGTTCTTTCAAAATAAATCTACCAGATTTATATTTGAGGGATTGTTACAAAGAGAAAAGAAAAAAAATCACTACAAAAGCAGATGAAAATCTACAAAGTCTGCATTTTCTCTTGGAATAACTTTACCTGAGACGTTGAAGTAAACGCTATGGTTGCCAAAAGTGGTGCATGTGTAAAAGCCAGAGTCAGTCAGTTCCACAGTTTCAATCTCCAGCTGGCCGTTGCGGATGCGAGTGTGTTCTCCATCCACAACAGCAACATGGTCTTTGGTCCAGTTAACAGCATGGAGGAGGTTCTTGGCAGAGCAACTCAGCTCCAAACGTTCCCCAAAATAGAGGTTGAACAACTCTACTTGCGTTTCCACAGACACTACAAAAACAGAAGAGAGAGACATGATTACAAACAAGTCATGACACGTAACTTAACACCGAGGACGTTCCAAGTCATTTTGAAATCACTCTCTCCTGGGTTTTAAAAGCATGCAGGCATTCGTTATTAACAAGGAGGAAGAATATCTCTGCGTTACAAAAACAGATTTCATTCTGGGATACGTCTGCTGCTTGTAAAATGGGACCCCCTGATTCCACCTCCATCACATACAAACTGAATGGTAGAGCACAGCTAGCACTCAGTGTAAAAAGATCTTATAACGCTTTATTAACAATTAGGGCTGGGCAATATGAACCAAATTCCATATATCAATCATTTTTTCTTAAGAACGATATTAAATATATATTTCAATACCATTTTTTTTCGGTCAAGTAACCAAGGAGACGGTTCAAATTTACAGCCTTAAGTGCTAAATACACTTTTACTAAAGGATCAGAAGCAAATATGCATTCAAATAGTTGACTGAAATTAAAGTAGATGTGTATTAAAGTTTAAAATAACAATTATACACTATACAATATGTATCACTTACAGGAATTTGAAAATACTTACTGAAAACAAATTGCATGACACATCAGACTAAAAAATAAGTCTGATGTGTTTGTTTCTCAATGGAACAGTGCATTCACACAAAATGAGTTCAAATCTGTACAATAAATTCATTAAAAACTTCCACCTTAAGGCAGATTGCAAAAATACTACCTTGAATCTCTCCCACCATGCCTACTAACCTCTCCTCAGAATAAAATTGCATCTCAAATTAGTTAAGGCACCATAATCAGGCAAACAAGGAGCTACTTGAGAGAGGAAGGTGAAATTCAATTAGAGATGAAAAGAGGAGAGGTGTCATGAAGAGAGACACCTGAGCCCCCCTGTGCAGGAAGACTACATAGTCTGCCAGGAGGAAGGAGTAACCCAATCAAGCCGACATGTTGTCCATCACACCGGTGTTGTTTTGCTAGTTACAAAAAAGTTAAAGGTTTCCACCGACCAAGTAGCTTGAAATTCTGCCTTCGAGAAGAGACAGAAACTCTCCCAATCTGGGAAGCTTATTATCCTAAAACTACATATAATAGTGCTAAATGTATCTGAATTAAATGTGCAAAGAAAGAAAAAACAATCACTGCACCCTTTCTATTTTAGCCATGAAAACTCTCCAAAAAGGCTTCAGGCAGCCTAATCTTGCTCATTTTATTTGTCCTCTTCCCCCATTTCCTACATAGCCCCTTTAGCGTTATTTACAAAAAACGCAGCTAGATAATCAAATCCCACAGCGGTGAACAATCCATCAACACGAGATAATACTAAACCATTCTCAAAGCCAACCTCGTTTTTTTTTGTCTTTTTTAAATGTACTTCCTCCTGATCACAACATCAGCAAACCTGACTAATCCCTCCCACCGTGACAACAAAGGACTTCAAACAATACAGAGGAAGGGAGAGCGAGCCAGTGAGCATGTGCATAGTAGTGAGTTAGAGCGGGTCTGCAGTGGCAGGTTCTAGTGCCAGTTGCTATGGTGACCCCACTTGGGCCTAGTAAAGGTATTTCCTGGATCACATATGTCTGACAGGCCCTTAATCCCAGCAGGAAAAAGGGGCCAGGGGGTAGGATCAACTTTCTCCTAAAAAACAAAACCAAAGTGGGGAAGAGGAGAAAAAGCATTTAGACCCCATCTAAGCTGCTGAAATGTAAAAATTCATTTTTCAAGACAAGTCCCACTTCCATTCACTTTCCCATTCCAGGACTTTTTCTTTTAATGATGTCTTTCTTGCTTTCTTAAGACTACTTAATAGAGTCAACGTGACCGTTTTTTTTCTAATTCCTCGTCTTTTCAGCTGGTAGACGATAAAACCGCCTCTGACCAAACACCCAGGACTGAAAAATGGAGGAAAGACGTGCCGACAAAAGTCATTATTTTGTTGGATGTGGTGAGATAAAAGCAACAAAAATGGCCATCAACTGGTTAGGTTTGCAGGTTTTTATTTCCGTTTCTGTTTGGTGTGTCCCTCCAGTACTGAGCTTTCAAAGCAGCCAAATTTCCAAACCACTTGCTCCATTTCTCTGTCGGACACAATAAAAAGTAGGAAAAATAGTTTAATTCCAGCACAACAAGACCTTGTTTAGCGAACAGACAAATGGATCAACCTAAAATAGAATCACACAGAAAGTTGGAGGCCATCACAGGTTGTCTTAAGTGTGGCACTGCTGTACTCAGCCCTTTATGTTTATAGGGACGGCATAAACAATCATCTTTCATCATCTCCTGCAATGCTACAGACACTTCAGCACCAACCAGTCTGTCAGATTTTCATTTCTGGAAAAGTAGCTTTAGAAAACACCTGATTTCAATGATAGATACTTGGAAAAACAAGATAGGGGGGGGACTGGCTTAACTTGAGACCTGATGTGATATTTAGACTTGTTGCAACAAGTACACATTTTATCCTCTTTAAAAGATAAGCAGCCAAGTTTGGACGCTTTCACCTTCTAAAGCTGATGTGAGCTTTGCATTAAGACTTCGACCAGATGGATTTTTCTATTTCTAGGATTATAAATGCAAAAGTCAATCATTTCAAACAGAAGTCAAATGTTTTATTTCTAATAGTTTTACTCTTCTTTTCATGAACTCTTAGATGAGAAGTAAAAGCTTCAGAGAAAAGCTTTTTTCAGAAAAACCTGTAGATTTTAGCTGGCCATGTTAAAAGAAGCCTCAACTCCAAAAGAATTCTTGTAGACATTAATGTAAAATGATGGCCAGCCAGCAGAAACAGTCTTAAAAACAAAGTCTGTATGCTGTGTTTAGCATGCTTCTGTCCCCGCTTACTAAATGGAGATGTCACTGATAAGGCTGTGTCAACATCCCAGCTGTTAATCTGAGTCCAGGCATCATAAAACACCCATAAAACTGTAAAATTTGCCTGTTGCCTTATATAAAGCCACAGTCAGGAGGACTATTTGTGCTTCTGTCACAGCTCCTCTCTGAAACTGGACCTAAGATAGAGCATAACAAAATTAAGATAAGTCAATCCCATCACTTTAAAACCAAGTTTAAAGATAAATCCGACTTGATCATTTATACACATCATTTATAAACATATTAAATATAAAAAAATAAATATTTTACAACTTTACACACAGAGATAAGTGCCACATTTTCACGCGTCCTTTAAATTATGGATGTTTCATCTCAGTTAATCTTCCCGCTACTATGATTGGATTAAAATGGATTAAGAAACAGTTTCAGGAAATAACCCACCTGGAATGCTCCAACATGGGATCAGTCAACCATTATGGAATATTGACTGACAACATTTATAATCAGCCTAATTATTAAAAAAACCATGAGGAATTTTAGCGCAGAACACATTAAGGATTTAAAGAAAGTGGCGAGTGGGGGCCGACCGCTCTGTAAATGCACGAACATCTAAAAGGAAGGGTTGGCGCCAGACTATGGAACTTTCTCTGGCTACAGCATAGGAAGCAATATGCCGCATGAATGACCTTTGGGATTTCCTGCTCTCAATGGAGTGATGGTTGAATGCAGGAAAGTCAAGTCAGTTGAAGCTATGAGGTGGCACATGGAGAAAATGGTTATAGCAATTTTTTTTTCCGCCGATTCGACCCCGTCAGGGTGAAGGGGTGGGTGATGTGTAGAGGGGACTGATAGCTGACAAAAGGCAGCACAGACAGGAAGCAGAGGACTAAAACCAGGCACGTTAACAAGTACCAGAAAACTCAGGGAGTTCTCCTCCGAAAAGCACTCCAGTGGAGGACCTTTTCATTCTTAAATGGGCCACTGACAATGAGCACAGATTAGCACATGGGGGGCTACGAGGGTCACTCTGTTATTCAAATTAGCACTGCTACATTTAGCCTTATAATATATCTTTAATGGACAAACGCAGTAAAACTATGTGGTTATAACCTTTTTACCTACTGTTGCAGCGAGACAAAGTCAGAGGTTCGCCTTGATGATCGAGTAAAACATTACATTTTCATCAAACTAGAGTTTTCCATTGAATGAACAATTTGTTTCATCATCTTCAGATGGAAATATGGAAATATTTCAGTCACTGTTCATGCATTTCCCACAGATATTCAGTGAACCAAATTTATTCAAGGAACTTTTTTCTTTCTTATGCAAGTATCACACAACAACTATTTTAAAAAAAGGACACAAAACAAGAGCATTTCCATACAACCACTTTGCTTCTCTACAGAAGACAAAAGAAACCCAACTAAATGCCTCTGCTGCGATTGTTCGTCAACAGCTGAAGCCATCCGTCACCCAGCGGGGAAGCGGGGGAAAGTGAAGCGTTCCCAGGCAAAATGTCAGAGGGGAGAGCAAGGGAAAAACACAGAAGAGACACATAGGTGGTACCTGGCCATTTGGCGATCAAGAACTGGGTGGAGTGTGAACGCAGACTTCCCCCACCTCAGTGGAAATTTATGGTTCACCTTAGAGCAAACACTCTCCTCAGAAAGCCTATCCTCGAGGATAAGGAAGGGTTTAAAGTAGCATCTTTTTTCAAAAACAGGCTAATTTATAGCTCCCTGGCAGTTAACTCTTCTCTCAGTGACAACAAATACCTTTTCATTACAAAGAAGGAAAGAAGCAGGGGCTGCTAGGTAGTGGAGCTGCCCTCAGGCCACAGATGGGACCCATTTACTCCTCCCTGTCCCACTGCTGACTTAAACACAGCCACACCAAGTTTATTTTAGGGCTCAGAGCTCAAGTCACAGCCTCTTGCTTAATTACTTCAATTATATCGCTGAACTTTATCATATTCTTTTGCTGTTCTCCACTTCCGACTGCAGAATGTAAACATCCAAACCCATCTGCCCACAAGAGCGGGCAGCTATTACACTGCTGGACAGCATCCAAGAAACACATTTTTAAGGATTTGATTTCAGTGCCTCTTTCCCCTTTTCAGTACTGGACTTGTGTAACAGACAGACGGGGCTAAATTCTTTGAAGAAAGTCTTAACGTCAACAAACAACTAATTCCACATGTATAACTTCCTGTGAAACAATTAATAAAAAAACCAAAATATTAATATGCTTAATTAGGCTGAGTGAAACAGATAAAAGGGTGTAACTGTGTAAAAAGCATAGCTGTGCTACAAGTGATGCAGTGAAGTGCACTCAGAAAACATCAGACTGTAGCAAATGGGGGTTGCGAGTGAACACTGACGCTGCAAAGAAGACTTCAACGTCTGGAACGCGTCAGGATTACATTCCCGTACAAAGAACAATGCTTTGCTTATCAATGGGCTGCTTTTCAAGACATGACTCAAGATTACGCTGTCCTAATACGTTTAAGTTCAAACACTTGCAAGATATTTAATAATACTAGCACTAAACTGCTCTGTAGAAATGAAATCTGAGTATCTCCAAGTTGTAAAGCGCTCTTACCTTCATCAGCGATAGCGGGCCGGCACTGGGTCCTTAAAACTTGGGTGGAGAAAGTCAGAAACAGAAGTATACTTGGCCTCATCAGCATCCTGCTGACGGAGCTAAAACTACTGGCTTTTACACAACTGGAACTCCATTCAGATCGGTGGGACATCAGCTGTGCGGCATTCACAGTGCACCACTGAAAAAGAAAAAAGACAATGAGCAAGTGACCGTCAAGAAAATGTTTGGCCAAAACCAAGAGCACAAGGTTCATTGCAAAAGATATTACTACTATGCAGAAGGAAACCTAAGCTTGACCAAAACTAGACTCAGAGCTCACGTTCAACTGTTTGAAATGTAGTGGCAACGTTTATTCATGTCAAGTTATTAACTCATCCCACAGAAAAGATAATATTCTGTATGCTTATAAAAGTTCAAGCCGGTTATTCAGCATTCAGGTCTGCTTGTACAAAACACCGATAAGAAACCCCACCAGAAATCCTCTGATAGCTTGTGAAAATAAACCAAGTATTGCTCACTCCTTAGAATAAAACAACTTAAACACCATATTTCAATAGCTTTTCTGCTTAGTTAAAAAGTAGAAAAGCAAAAAAAGGGTATGCAGTGCCCTCTAAAATGAGGAGTGGGTGACCCCAACATGCACATCTGCTTGAATCATCACCTCAATAGCATCTGGCCACAGAGATTAACACTTCCCCATAGCCAACATGACCCCCTCCTCCCATTGAACAATTTGTTATAGACCCCCCCCCCTCCAAG
>JAVQJG010262350.1:0-13893 GCA_036024015.1 Craterocephalus amniculus
TAGCTTGACTGACCTGTTCTGATGAAAAAGCGGATATTTCCTCCTCTCTCGGGTCTCCCCCTACCAGAAACGGCGCTTGCAGTTTAGCCCATTGACGCTCACGCTTCTTTTGGTTTGGAGGTCTCGCGATACACGAGACTACCGCTATAAGGCCGGTCATAAATCCGTTTGGACAAATATGCATGTTTACTCTGCGATTCGGTATTTGCTTTTATACTGCTTTGATAATTACTTTTACAACATGCCTTTGAAGCCATGGTGACTAACCGTAGCCTGTTCAAGACAACCGTAAGTTGCCCATGTTTACAGCATTCTTCTTCGTCTGTCGCCTATTTTCTCGCTCTGGAGCTCCCCCTACAGCTTTGGGGTGCGCACTGCATGGTAAACATACCCAGAGTTGCATTGACCCGCTTTAAAAAAAAACTAAAAACTTTTTCTAAATTTTTTAAACAGGTCTATAGGATTTATTGTGTTACAAGGTACAGCATGAGCACAACTAGCCACCAGTGTTGTGGCTGAGGATTTCTGCTTTTATGTACACCACTGAAAGTCTGAAAAGAAGCAAAGTCAGCACGTTTGGTCTGTGTAAAATATGTGAAGGAACAAGTCCAAACAAATCCTGTGCATTTCCAGGGTAAAGCTGTACAGCTACATTGCATGAACTGATGATCCAATAAAAAAGAGAGTTAGACAACGTGAGGATAGGCTCACAGGATAAGTAAAGAATGAAGCAGAAACAAGGCCTACGAAGCGGGCATTACACATAACTACTTCCTAGCTTCTCTTCTTCCCAGCTTGATCAAAGCAAAGTGCTAAGCTGGTTCAGACAAAAGCAGAATGTTTACTAGACAAACAGGAAAAAATGAACAAACAATAGCCATTTCTCCTCTTATAAGACAACAACTCAGATAAAGGGCAATACAGCAAAACACAGTTTCACCCAAAGTAAAACAGCCCAGATACAATGCTTTGCTTAACTAATAATTCAAATCCGTTAAAAACCTTAAAAAACTTTATGAATGTTCTGAATGCTCAGGAACCCATTTTTATTTTAACCCTAAAAATCCTTATGTACTATATTTGATACATATTTCTGTGACATTTTGCATCACTTTATAGTAAATACCTTGCTCAAAACTTTGCATAATACAATATGAAACTTGTTTTCTGCCCCCTAAGAAGACAGTAATGAATGGTATACATAGTCCCCCTAATTTTTTTTCCAAGTTTTGTTAAAGGGCTAAATAAGTATTTCAGATTTTAAAAATGTGAGGTTTTTCGACAAATTTTCCTGGGTGCGACTTCAAAGGGTTAATTGCTGTATAATGACATGACATCACCAGAAGAACTTTAGTTTAAAGAAATATACTTCATATCACTCAGTAAGTCACTCTTACCATCAAGTTTAAAATGAACACATATGTTTTACAGTTTTCCAGTTCTGCAGTTTCCCAAACCATGTTTGTGTCTTATGAGTTTTTACTATATAGCCCACATGTTTTCCACAGTTTACCATTTAGTGTGTATCTGTAGGAGACTGGAGTCTCACTGGAGTTTATTGGTTTTGTCTCAACATAAAACATGTTCTGGTCAACTGGTCAAATTATTTTTCCTCATATCTGACATCTGCACAAACTATTTGGAGAGAAGAAACTTAGAAAACGTCACTGTTCATGTTTATTCGCTGTAAAGCAAGGTTATATTGATTCATGTATGTAAGTACTGAAATTCATGCTTCCTTCTCCAGAATTTCAAACCCAAATCTGGAGATCAAAAGTAATGTAAGTTCCGCAAAACAGCTTTTTTCAATGATCAGTTGCAATTGATGTAATATTCAGAGCATAAAAAACTATTTGTCTATAACATGTTCTTTCAAGGAGTGAAGCTAATTGTTATGTGTCAAGCTGATCAATCCAAGTATAAAACAGTACTCACCAAGAAAACCACAAACAGAAGAAGTAGGAGAATTTCTGCAAGAGAAAACCGAGTCATAACTGCAGGGAACTGCAGCTTATTCCACCTTGTGGTTTCTCAGAGTGGAAACTTCAGACATTGAATCTGATGAGTCTTATGTAAAGACTATGTCACCTCTGTTTGTCTCCTTTCTCCACACAGGTACCACTCTTGACTGTGGGAGTGGACACCCACTCTCCCCCTGGTTCAGGTTTCCTGGTTCCCCAGAGAAGGAGTTCTCTGTGTTGATTGACTCTGGAGCAGACCCTGACTTTATGGACATCAGTTTGGCTTGAAAGCTTCAGCTGGAATTGGAGGTCCTAGAAAAACCATGTGAGATTTTTGCTATTGATGGACATATTATTGATCAAGTAACCCACTGCACTAAGCCTGTTTCCACTTTTGTTTGAGGAAGTCACCATGAGAGAATCTCATTTCTCCTAGTCTGGTCTTCAGAGATCCCAGTCATCTTGGGATGTCCTTGGCTCAATAGGCACCATCGGTCATCAATTGGACCACTGATGAGGTTGAATCTTTGGGTCCATCCTGCTCCACAGCCTTTCTAAGAGAAGCAATTGTGCCATTGACCTTCATCCAGGAACCACCTCTCCTAGGGGTAAGCTGTACTCCCTATCCAGTCCTGAACAGGAGGCAATGGGGCAATATATTTCAGACTAACTGAAAGCTGGAATCATCAGAGAGTCTTCTTCCCCGGCAGGTGGAGCTTTTTTCTTTGTTTGCAAGAAGGATGGGTATCAGAGAGACCAACGATCGAAAGATGGCTTTCAACACCCCTTCAGGTCATTATTATTATTATTATTGAGTGGTGATGCCATTTGGACTCACAAATGTCCACACTGTTTTTCAGGCATTAGTGAATTATGTGTTAAGGGACATGATTAACAGATTTGTTGTTTTTCCTGTTTCAGATTGGCCTTCTAATCTGAAGGAGCTTCAACGTTTTCTTGGGTTTGCTCATTTTTATCTGCGTTTTATCAAGGGCTACAGTTCAGTGGCCGCCCCCCTTCACAAACCCACTTCGACAAGGTCTCAGGTCATGTGGTACCAGAGGCCAGTCAAATTTCTGAGAAGCTAAAGGGACTTTTTTCCTCAGCCCCCATGCTGTGAATTCCTGATCCTTCTCAGCCTTTTATTGTCGAAGTTGATGCCTCAGATTCCAGTCTAAGTGTAATACTTTCCCGATGGTTTGCTGATGATACCAGGTTCTTTTGTCACCGTCTTTCAGTCTCAGAGAGGAACGATGATGCTAGGGGCCGAGAACTTTTGGCAATCAAACTGGCGGTGGAGGGATCCACAAATCCATTCACCATTTTGACCTTCACTTATCGGATTTTTTCCCCCTACCTGAGGAACATCTGGTTACTACCTTGGACTGGCCTTGGATCCTGTTTCTAGATTATGGACACAAAGTTCTTCCGTCTCTGGTAATTCAAGTTTTTGACAGTCTTTTCCCTCAATTATCTCATCCAGTCACTGCACTCACCTTGATTTTTGTGTTACAGACATTCAACGCAACCAGGACCCAAAAAGATTACTGCACTCCAGTTTTTGTTGTGCTGTATAATAAATGTTTACCTTTTTCCACTTGTGCATTGGGTTCTAGCTTTTTAGAAACATTACAAATGAATAATATGTATACCATATTTCAGCAACTTTTTCAGCTCTTGTTTTGGAGTTTGCGGTTTTTGTTTATGTTGTTTATTCATCTATCAGACCTTTCATATAGTTATATAGTTACAAGTTATGATTAAAACTATTTTGGGGTTTTAAACTAATTAATTTTTTAGATCCATTTGTAGATGTATGATGTGTTTATCAAAAAGGGTTATAACACTTTAATGTTACAAATGTCTAATGAATGTGTATCATTGTTAAGCAAACATCATGGAATATCAGGGCGTGTGTGCATATGGGTGCATGTGGGAAACTGGCTGTTTCCTGTATGGCCGGTTTTCACTGACAACTTTGAAAAGCATCATGTGACATAACGGCTGCTGGGCGTTGTCTTAATAGAATGTAAAATGGGTGAAGAGATGAAAAATTTGTCATCCAGCTCAGGGTAATCCCAGTCAATAGTTTGATAAACTTCCTTTTAAAAAAATAGAACCTGTTCTTTTAGAGTGGTGTAGTTGCAACATTGCACAGTGTGCTGTCTGGAGGAGTTTCTCAAGCATACACTGTGGGGGCTCCCTGTGATAAAGTTAACTGAAATCCAAAGTATTTACAGTAAGGGATACTGAGACATGACAGAGACATGAGTTTTCTTAATCTTACAGTCTTTTATTGCCCCATTCCAACTTTATCAGATGCCGCAATTAAACTTTGAATTTCATATACTAGATTTTTGGAGCAGGGGTTTTTAACATATACATTTCAGATTTTCTTTTCATTCTTTCAAAGTGAGACTATATTATTTGGTTTATTTGCCAAATGTTTTGCTAAAAGGTGACCCCATATGTTAACCTTAACTCTAAACTACAATCTTTCCAGATTTAATTCACTTCTGACAAGAAGAGCTGTCTTGCTCTTTTCTGTTGTTTCATTTGGTCACAACTGTTATGTTGCTTTAATCTTTGTACTCATGTTTTTGTTATTTATTGTTGTTCATAATAACAAATATAAACCAAAATTTACCTTGCTTAACCTTTCCATAAAAGTGCCAGTGGCAACACGACTGGCAACGATCTTCTTTTAATGTTACATGACTCATACAGTCGCACCTGTTCAGTGGAAAACTTCCCACACACAGCATGTCTGTTTCTGTCACACTCTTTGGCAAAAAAGAAAGATGTTCCATCACAAAATGACTGACTTTGTTCCCATGCACAAAGTTTGGCTGGGCTCCATATTATATAATTAAAATAATACATACAGTTCTGGCCTTAAAACTCTTGAGTTTGCTCCTGTCTCATTCTGATTGAACACAACATTCATTATGTACAATCCTGACCTGGACCAGTCATTGCCCTGCAGCATCATTAGGCTGAGAAACTTTACCTCACAAAGTTGTGTTCTAGCCCAGAGCATTGCATCACAGCTGTTCTTTGCTTCTTGTGTTTTCCAGTGACGAGACATAAACACATTTATGCACCATGGCTGATTCTGCTAAGAAACCCAAGAGGAAATCATTGAAGGAAGCAAGTAAATAAAAGGGAGAAAACAAGACTTTTATCTTAGTACAACCTAATGCACCACCTCTTCTAAATAGAAGATGAGCAGTATAAAGCCTGAGCCCTGGTTGCCCCCATGTCCAGCATGAGGAAGGAAAAAAATGAATGAATAAAAATATCCCTAAAACAGAATTTATGGACCCATTATTAGCAGAATATAAGTCCCTTCCGCAATGACAAGTATAATTTCTCAATGAAAAAATGCCAAGACTTTTCACTGCTCATTTTAAAACAGGAAATCTTTTCCAGTCCATAAATTCTTTTTTGCAGTTATTTTTATGTTTTGGGTCATTGCCCTGTTGAGACAACAAAGGCCATTGTCTCTAATACTGAATAACACATTTCATTCTAAGTTGCCTATAATATTTTACTTGCTCCAGCTGATGACACTGCTAGGCAAGGCTAGGCAAATTAGGCCATTCATATTAGGCCAGCCTGTGAAGCGAGTATTCTATCAAATGCAAGTGATCACAGAAAAAAAGTGTAGTTCAGAACATTTGTCTACAAGGCTTGGCACAACTCAAGAAGTGGATCTTTAATCTTGAGTAGACATATAAACACACTTTTACCTTGTACAACTGTGCCCCCTTATGGTGAAATTATTTTTTTTCTTTTTGTTTCAATGCAGTATGAAAGAGGGAGACATATTTTCATCAATGAACACTTCCATTTATAAAGCAGTCACTTTAAAGGCAATCTCACAGTACTAAGAATCAGAAATGCATTGAATTCTTAAAAAAACAAAGAAAAAAAAAACAAAACTAAAAGTTCTGACAAGAGTCCAACGTTTCAGTTCCCCTGCTTTTCAGTGAGGTATGAGTCAAACTGGGAAAAGAAGTTTTTCTCAGTCATCTGTTACCAGGTTTAACACCATCAGTAATTGGACCTCTTATGGTTCAATTATTATGGTAAGATAATTGAAGTTAAAGCAGGATGGCTCACCACTATTGTACGGCACAAAAGGTGTGTTTGGGAGGCCACTGACTAAGCTGAGAACCCAGGTATTGAAGTGAATGTGGCTTTCTTCTGAATCCTCCCATTCCCTCCCACCCTCAGGCCTAGCCTGACTGAAACATGACTCCTCAGTAACACGAGAGCCTGAGGTACACGAACATGAGAGCGCAGGTCAGAAACTCAAACAAAGATCCTCACAGAATACAGGGGACCTTTTAAAGTCTTTGGCAGCAGGTAAATGAAAAGGGAGAAAGTAGTTGATGAAAATAATGTAAAAAAGAGAGAAAATAGGGGATACATTTCTCAGTCTCATGTAAATTCAAGTTTTGGTTCTGTGGCAACATTTGTTCTTTAAATAAATAAAAGGCTTTAATACTCTGGCCTTGAGCCTTGTAGTCTTGCATCCTTCCCTCTTTCCACTCTCCCGTGGATCAGGGTGCCATGCAATTACAGCAATGTACAACATGCTGAAACAGGACAAACACTTGACACATTGCTTAACTCTGTAACTTGTTGGCTGTCTCTGTGTTAATTTCCAGTTCAGCCTCGGTCAGTGGTTCCCAATGCCAGCAGGTGTTGATTTACTGGAGTTGGTTCGGGGAAAAAAGAGTCTCACAAACAATATTCGAAAACTCTGCTTTATTCAGTATTTGTTGATAAGATGATATGGTAATAAGATTGATTTTAGCGTGTGGAACTTGGTCATGAATCACTAAAGTCAATCTCTGTGGCAACATAACACACATAGGGCTCCAAAAATTTATCCAGTAAATTGTTCGTTTGTTTTCTCCTGAGACTGACTCATGGACCTCAGCTAACATTCAGATGATAGTTTGTGACAAAGGGAGAGCTCCACTTTTTCCAATGATAAATCCCCACAGACCTTCAAATTCTTACTGAAAACATTCCTCCTTGTGACAGTTTTTCTCAAACTTGGCAGCAGTAAAACAGAAGAGATGACTCATACAGACACACCTGTTTTCAGGTGAAGAAAAACCACACCTTGGTAATTATGGAACAGAGTGTCACTTTTTTAAAGAAGAATTTCATATTTAACTTTTGGCTGAAGGAATCCAAGGTCAGAGGTTGTTTATTTGGGAAAGTAACTAATATAAACTGTTTCTTAAAGAAATCATCCTTAATTTCGTCCGAGGTAGTTGGCATGGCAACCAATATAAACATGGTCAGACATGTCATAATATCATGCCAGACACCAACTTGCTTGTACCTGTCTGACACTCCTGAGTCAACACGTTTTATGTCTTTAGAAGAGGACATGAACTGGGTTTTGGGTTTCCCATTTCCTGATGTGATGTAGCTACTGTGTATGTAAAAAGTCTGAAAAGTCCAACAGAAAACCCTGATCCTGAATTAACTGAACTTCTTTTATATGCTGAATTCTTATAAATCACTGACTTTGTTTGTTTGACACATTTAATTTTAAAGTGGTTAAATTATCTGCTCATTCCTTCAACAACATGACAGGATTTTATATGGATTTTATATGTTGGGGATGTTTTCCATTTGGGCTCATGCACACAAAGATTGGACCGCACACTGGAATTTTGTAAAAGTCTCCTGGATATATGCGAGGAATGCATAGTTTGCTTTTTACACATTTTAAGTCAGAAAATTTAGCTGTGGATTGTCTTTTATCTAAAGCATAATGCTGTTATCTTATGCAACAGTTTATTGTGTACTGAGATTCCAACATGGCCTGTTTGTCGGTCCAAAGTGAAAAAGAAACCATGGTGATTGAAAGTGGAGATGATTTTATAAGTGAAGGTTTACGCCCATGCTCGGGTTCCTGGTTGGTGACACTGGCACGATTTCAAAATTTCAATGTTTCATAATGTTGTCAGTTTTTGAATAAGAAAACGTTAAAGGAATGATAATATCTGAAAAATATCTGAAAATGTTAATTAACATCTGGAACCATCCCTCTCATCTTCCACTGTTAGCCTGTCATTCCCAAGGGTAAAGGTCAGCATGGAGAGCTGTTTGTCCCGGTGCTAACCCCCATTCCATTAAAACATACTGGGCTCCAGCTGTGTGGAGTGTTATCAATAATCAGTGCCTCATTAGAAGTTTCTCAAAGGTTTTTTCAAAATTCAAGCCGAGCATCTGTAGCTTGTTTGTTTACTACTTTCAGGTGCAAGGAAATCAGTCTATTCCTGGGAAGATAATTATTGTTAAATTAATTTGGCAAACCGGTTTGACCACATGGAACTTGTCTGGAAGGGTTAGTATCACACGCCACACCCAGTTTTTCCGACCAGGACACAACAGTATGCTACTATGTTGGGCTCCACACAGAAGAGAGTTGGTGAAGGAGAATCAGTAAAAACTTTACTCCTACAAGAGTGATAGCTGGTCCGGGGCGTGGCACAGAGTCAGCAGCTGATCCCCTGCTCATCCACACTAACCTATGGACAGTGGACCATCTGGCTGATTGGTCCCTATCACGGCTGTCTTCTCTCTAGTCCTTGGCGGGCAGAACCTACAGGTTTTCAGTGTTTCTGCTTCAACATGCCTGACTAAAATGAACAAGTCCTTGTGCCGAACTTCATAGCCTGTTAGATTTGTTTAATTTGAGTAAGGTGTGTTGAAGCAGAAAACATTAAAAACCTGAACGATTCTGGTATCTGAGGACCGACTTTGGACAGCCCTGGTCCAGACCTCATACCCCCACAAGCTTAGTCGTACATGATAAACAAATGTCTCATTAGATGTTCCCCAGGTGCAAAGTAAGGTTCAACTGGCTAAAGCAACAACAACAAAGCTCAATATAAGAAAAATAGGAACTTATTAATTTGATATGATAGTTCAGTAGTAGGTAATTGCTTAAAACTATTATCATTTTACAAATTTATTATTCTAAAGCATCCCATGTAGTCAGGCGTAAGCCATTGGGGCAAACAACATGGGATTTTACACAAAAGCCCTTTGAACACATCAGTTTCCCCTTAAAGGTGAAACAAAACAGCCTCATTACCTGTTTACCTAGGTAATTTATACAAAAACCATCAGAGGTGTCCCACCCCAGCATCGTTGTGTGTGCTGTTGTATATCAAGCCAGTGACATGAAGTCCCCTGACTGATGACGGCGCTGTTGCAGTTCCAGGATGACAGGTTGATGAGTGTAAAAGCTGCTGCTCAGAAGCACCAAAGCAATATATCAGCCTTTTTATTTTATACATGACATGTGCAATGAAGGTACATGAGACCTGATTTGAAAAGACATGTTGAGAAAGCGCACCGGAACCACAAACCCGCAATCGCATTTTAATTCAGTGTGTTAGTGAAGTCATAAAACAGCAGCATTCAGTGCTGTCCAGCTGGATATGGTCCAGTTCAGTCCAATTAGTTGTAACTATTTCATATCAATTAATAATGATTATCTAACCAAGGTAAGACTTTTAGTAGCAGGAGACCTCCAGCAGAACCAGACTACGGAGAGTCTTCATCTGGTCGTGGAATGAGAAGCCATGAGGTCAAACACCAGGCCGGAGACACCTGCTTACACCTGCTTAGGGGCAGAAGGGAAGAGGGAGGAAAAAGGAGCATGACTCAGGGGGATTGAACAGGTTCTTCAACATGTGGGTGAATACATCTTCTGTGTATGTCAGTAGAAAAGCACCGTAATATACGACAAAACTGGATAAAACAAGTAGAAGATCAGTTATAGGAGGGAAGAAACGTAGACATTACGTAAAACATTTCCTGTGCCTACTCTTGTTTTAGTTGAGGAAACTTGGACTGGGCATGCGCAAAGCATTCTTTTTGTTTTTGTGGTTCGGAGGTCTCTGGCAGACTTGTTAGACTCCATGTCTTCACTGGGTGCGACATGAAAATGGATTAGTGTTGTTATGACTCACACTACACAAAGTTTAACAGAAGCAACCTGTACTTTTCTTGCCCTGTGTCTGAAAGCAGCAATGTTCAAAAAGCAACATCTGCATTTCCTGCTAAACCATCTCGACTCATAAATTAAATGGTATCTTAAGCAAAAAGTAAATCAATTTTAAAGATATGACAAATGGCATGGTGCTATTAGAAAAAGAGAAACTCCTCTCATGTTTGGTAATTGATGCTTGAAATCTGTGAAAGTTTTGAGGAAGTTTAAAAGAAAAAGAAAGAAAAAAACTTAAAAGTAGTTTTTCCTTTTCACTTCATTTATTTAATATTATTTGCTTAAATTCTCTCTACTATAATGTTTTGTGAGGCTGAAGAAAATAAGAAGAACGCGATCTGAACACAAGTGATATTTTGTCCTCATAAGCAACTTATACATGAAAGACATTTCGCATTTAAACAAATGCTCTGAGTTTGGAGTGGTAAATCATAATAAATTGTGCTGTCATGTTAACATTACCATGTTAAGAATTATTTCTCAAATATGATCTCCTATTTCTTTAAAGACACTGAGGCCATTGAATCTTATGCCCTATGCAACAGTCATAACTTGTCTGACCAAAAATCTATATATTGTCTCCTGACGTTACAGAATTTCTTTGCAAGAAAGAGAGCACATTACACCTTTTTTAGTTTCCCACCATGTTTTTAGATCTTCGTGACTTAAAATCCCACAATATGTTTCACCCTCTTATTTTTTGACATTTTAGAACCATACAAGCCTTTTCTGGCACAGAAATCCTACAGAAAATGACTTTTGCTCATTTCAGTCATAAGACCAGAGGTGACAGTCAGTAGTTCGTGTCTTCTTTTGAAGATCTTCTTACAGAGATTTTTATCTGAGAGCCTTTCAGTACTTGAGTACTTGATGTAACAGATTTTAGATTTTGATTTCTTTTTTCATGCAAAACAGCAGATTTTCCTTCTCTTGTATCTTTTAAAGGAATCTATTTTGAAAAATTGACTAAAACATGTCCTTTGGTAAAGTGATCAATGACAGCCTTTCACTTATATAACATGCTAATTACCACATAAAGAAAGTGAGGTGATGTTGATATCATTTAATTCATCAATCTATTTATGTTCTTTGTTTTCTCACGTAGGCTATCAGATTATATGTTATATTAACAGTGTAGGGTGTAGGTTTCTTTTGTGTATTCAGTTTGTTTTTGCTCGGTTTTAAAATGATCTACAGCTGTGATAAGCACTTTGTAATGTGATCTATAAATTAGGTTTATTATTATCTATTTATCACATAATGATTCATGAAGGAAATCTGGGACGCACTAATTAAGGCTATATTAAATGCAAGTGTACTAACAGGGATAAAAGTTGAAAATCAATTAAATGAAGTGACATGAGGTAAAAAAAAAAAAAGTTACCAAAAGTGACGTGTAGAGTACAGACTGACACAATTTTGTTTTTAAAAAAGTATCTGGTAATTCTACGTAAGCCAATTTCCAAATTAGATCCTTATTTTGCTACTAGGATGAAGAAAACAAAGCAGAGAGAATTCTCAGGTAAAAGTTAAGGCTCTTTCCTGTTTATTAGCCTGTTGTGCAGGTGTAGGCACGTCGGTAAATGAGCTCTTTCTACGGTAAAAGCCTGAGGGTGGGGTGGGGAGGGGTCGAATGACAGTGCCTGAGCGTGAATTAATTCCCTCCGCAAAACTCCTGCGTGCTCAGACAGGAAGTGTCGCCTGCGTCGTCGGGTCGCTTCAGGACTTTTATCTCGTCATGTTTCGCGCTACTTCATCCCTATTCGTGTGTCTACTATTTATGGTGAGTCCAAAATGTAATTCTTTTACAAATAACCAACAGAAGTAACCATTTCTAAACTCTGCGAGTCTTTTACATTTAAATGACCTGTTTCTGGACACAAGCCCGCTTCTGTGACACTTCGGCCAGAGATCCGGGAGAGAAAACCCATTACCCCTGTACTGACAGGAAAGATGTCGTTAAACACACAAGCTAATAACTACCAAACTATTCTTTGGTTTTAGTTTTTCATTATATTTTCCTTAAAGTTATAATCCGCATTGATCCTCGGAGAGAAAGGGATGTTTTTGTTCTTGTTGCTACTGAAAACAAACAAACAATACAAGCAGAGTAAGACCATGTTGATTTTGTTTCTGCTTTTTTATTTTATTTTTTAAAAAATCTGACTAATTTACTAATCTAAAGAAAACATTTGTGCTGTATGGCTTAGACTGTCAGCAGGAAAAAATTAAAACAAAAAGTAAACAATTTATTACATTAACTTTCACTTCTATTTGTGTGCAGATGACATGAATCCAAAGTGTTATTTTTTCCCCCACATCAGTCCATTCCCTCTTGTTAATAAGCATTTTTATGCATTGATTCAGAATGGGGTGACAGCTGTTCAGGACACATCTGGACCTTAGGCAGACGTGTCCAGAAGTCCACAGCAGACCTCAACATTTATTTAGTCCCAATGGAACTGTTCGGAGTGATAGAAATGCAAGATGATTAAAATTAAAGGACTACAAGGAATAAGAGAAAACAAAAAAAGGAAAATTAGTTTTTTATCTATGACTGTGACACTTTGCACTTGTACAGCAGCGTTTTAGATCAGGATTGTCCAAATCTGCTCATGGAGGCCCTTGAAATTAGTGATATTTTTTCCTCTTACCTTTAGTTCAAATTATTTCATTAACAAGAATATGGACAACTAGAAGATATAATGTGATCATATGTGCAAGTGAAGTGAAGTGTGTACACCTGCAGGGCCAACAGGTGTCAAGCATCAAGTTTACACCATATCACGTACATATGTTTAAGTATTCATAAAATTTGTACCTGCAAGTGATAAAATCACTAGGATAACAGTTCTGTGCTGACGCCTTTTTTCCCTTACAAAATTAAACAACAAGTATCGACTTGGGAAGTTGCTGGAATTGCTGATCTAGATCAACAATTAGTCAAAAATATTTATAAGAAAGAATTCTTTGCCAAGTTGGTAACTTTTTTTGTCACGAGATCACTATCTAAAAAAACAGCAGAGGACGGTGACATGTTGGCGCTGAAGAATGTTTATTGACAACATTAGGTGGAGTCCACTGTTGCCATGTCAACAACGGAAAGATTGGCCCATACTGTGATGTTAAAATGAAAAACCTGTGTCTCTCAAACTGACATTTTCAGGCGAGTTTCCAGTGCACGTAGAAACAGTGGATGTAAATGAAAACCTTCACCCTGAAAGGTGTTTCCTCCTAGTTTTGGTTTGAGATCCCAAAAAAGTTTGAATGCAGAGGATGAGCACAAACCTGTAGAAAGATTTAGTCATTTATGTGTGTTCAAGGCCTGAGTAAAACTGCTGAAAACACAAAACAGGAAAACATCATAGAAAATGGTGTGACAACCTGAACAGCACGCAATTCAGTTCCAGATACAATCCTAATCAATGGATTTATATAATGACAAACCCTAAAATAATTATTAAAAGTGATATTTTTTGCGTCATATTTCATTATATTTAGAGTGAAAGATGCCATATAAATACAAAGGGAAAGTGAACCAATTACAGTGCTGGGTCTATATTGACGTTACATTCTTACGCATTAGGTGTGTGGGAAATACAGGTGTAGGCCATGACGCAGGTATCCAAAATTCCAGATTAAACTCTTTGCTGCTGCTTCCTGAGCAGAAATTGCTGGTTCTGTATACCACAGTGGAAAGACTTTCAACCATGGTGTAAAATAAATATTTCACAGCTCTGAGGGAAGTTCTGTGTGGTTCTATATGTACGGCCGCTCCTTTCACTGGAAGTTTGAAGTAAATAATTGCCTGTCTGAACAGTTACATAGTTGGCCTGGAAATGAATAGGAGAGGTAGGGTGTGTCGGCCTCTCCTTCACACAG
>JAVQJG010262364.1:0-19581 GCA_036024015.1 Craterocephalus amniculus
AAACATCAGCTCCTCAAATCTGGCTCTTCACAGCCAGGCACCAACTCTGCCGGACCAGAGTGAGGAATTGGTTCATGTAGTTTGCATCAGGCGCTGGAGCCGGGTTACCGGGCCAACACAGACGTGTTTATGTTGATAGTTTTCTTTCCTGATTCAAGCACTTTCTGCAAAGATTGGTTTGCTCTTAGCTGGAGATTCCAGGTTTCTTTCACTAGCATTTGAAAAGAAAAACAACACACCGTATGTTTTTCCAATTTTTTTTCATGATTCTCTTCCCTACAATAAAAGAGGTATGGTGGTATCCTTGTCATATTTCTAATAACCAACAGAAAGATTGTACCCTCGCATATTATTGCGGCCCACCATTAAATCAGTGTGTATGGATTTGTAAGAGTCCTTTTCAGAACTGTGTGCTTGACTCATTTCTGCTTTCTGTCATTCTCGAAGTGCTTAGTTGCCATTTTTGCTCTGATTTCCATAATGTTTCTCTGCTGCTTACCTTTACATGCAGAGTGGAGGTGTGCACATAGACAGATATATCAGCAGCAGCACTGTGACTGGCACATTATATTGCTATCATAAGCCAGCACATAATCAGATTTGTTTCTCTTCAGCCGGTCTGGTCCGAGAGTCAGACATACAAACAGAGCTCTCTCCCTGTCCTCATTGTTTACGGTGCTGCTTTTAGGTCAGTACAATATGTTCCCTTTGAAGTCATGGAATGTACAATTGCCAGCAAAATTATTCAACCCTCATTTCACTGGATTCCTGATACAATGGGCTTGAATAATTTTGCTGGTGACCTTGCATATCCCTTGATGTGCTTCTATGTGCATGTTTTCTGTTAAGGGCTTTTCATTGTTGCACTACAATGGTTCGCTCTGAACATGAAATAGCAAAGCAGCAATCCATTAATTTCAGCTGATTTCATTGGTTGATATCCTCTTCCTTTTGACCGTCAATGTTTTCATTTTTTCCCTTTGACTTTAATTCTCTAAATTTCACATTATCAAAAAAGTGGAAACTCTAATTCTAAAATTACTATTTTCAATTAATTCTGATTGTATATATTACAATGTAGCTAACCAACTTTAAAAAAACTAACTTACCTGTTCTAGCTTTTTCATATGCTTCAGTCTGTGATGAGGCCTACTTTGGTTTACAAATAAATGCCAGCACCACTGGGATTTCCATTCACCACTTGCCTGTCTTCATGAAAAGTAATGCTGGAAGTTGATGAAGCTAAAGAAATACTATTGAATGCCCTGCAATAGTACACAGTTCCCATGTCTACAACTTTAAACCAGTTAGGACTCTGAAGATGGTCCTGTTCATAGCTGGGTTAGTATATTGTAGAGATGTTGGAGGTGGAAGTTGTTGCATCTTTAAATTTGCTGAAGAGGAAGTCGCAAAGCTGAATCGGTGTGAATGTGCAAAAGACAATAGGTGTAGACATGGTGGAATATAACTGCATTGTTAACTCAGCAGTGGTGGCTTTTCTGTAAATCTTAAGTTTTTGTCAACATGGCCCCAACAGTGTTTAAAAGGGGCCACTGTATCGTCTGCATAGAAGAAATTGCAACTTACAAAAAAAAGTCTTTTTTTAAATAATCTAATTTAATCATGAAATCTTGCTTATCATACTGTAAACACAAATGTCAATTGTAAAAAGTTCCACAAAAATTGCTGTGGTCTTTATTTTTTGTTTTAGTGTCTCAGCAAAAGCAACATTTTCATGAGAAATAGATATTGATTGTTTAATTACTCAAAGCAATAATTATGATATCCCAACACTCTTGTTGAAATGATCTCACTCAGGGAGTTTTTCACCCCTCAGCCAAATGTCCCTGAAACTGCTACTTATCATTAGAATAGCAATCCCAAATAGAGAAAAGGAAAAAAAACAGTATTTGCAGGAGATACAGATGTTACAGACTCCATCAAGGAGGGGATTTATCTCGTCTATGGCACGTTGCAGATATTTATGCAATAAAACAGAAATTTGATTGACAGCCTCATTTGTGTTGCACCACAATCTTGCACAGTTCACATCCACTTAATTTCAAAATGCTTGGAAAGTGTCATGCACTGTCCTTGATGGCGATTTTAGCTGACCGGAATGGGTTGCTGTATAGTCGATCTTTGTATCTTGAAGCATTGCATAGGCGTTGTGCTTTCACAAGAATGAGTTTGGTGTGTTTTGCATGACTTAAATGATATCACAAGAGGATATTTTTAAGGTAGTGTGTGTAGACCAGTCAAAACTTTATCACACTGCTGACATGTCTGCACTGCAGTCTCAATTCTTGTTGCACATAAATTACTTTTTTCATCAATGCCAATATACTGTACACAAACAAAATAGACTTCAAAAGGGATTAAAAATAGGCAAAAAAAAGTTGGATCTGGCACTTTGCCATATGGCTTTTTTATCTGTTTTAGACTGATTAGATTGACACTTTCATATAATTATACAGAGTAAATTAAGTATCTTTTTTTTAGTTATTTTCCTGACTGAATGTTTCAGATGTAGCTGCTGTCAAATTATGTTATTAGAAGTGCTTTATGTTTGATTTTACGATAAATTAAGCCACATTGATGAAAATAAAACTAAAATTTTTTCCCGATTGGTCATTATAAGCTGGTTTCACTGCTGAATTACAACTCGGATTCAAATACCTGTAGGATGTTGGTCTGTGACTCTTAACTGTACTTGTGGTTTATTAAGCGGAAATTAACAGTTTAAGCACAAGGGTGTTTTTTGGTCTCCTCCCCCGTCTGTCTTCTTTTTAACTTTTTTTTAAGTAGCTTATCATGCAATTACCCAGAATCCACCGGGCTTAGTGTCAGCTGCATACTTAGTTTCTGTGGGCAAAAGTGAGCCACAACATTGGCTAATCTTTGTGTGTTTATAGCATTGAGTCAGTCGGTGTGATCTGGAGTGGATCTATTATTAAATTGCAGATGTGAAATCGGAAACCTCTGCCTTAAAATTCCCATGATATTAATGCCTTATTGTCACTCCCTCTCCCTTCTTCCTTCCACTTCAGATGAAGGCCCATACAGCTTTCTGTAGAAAATAACTGTCCAATTAATTATACATGTAAAACATAAATTATATTGTGAACTTTTGGTTTTGGAACTGCCCCATGACATTTACATTGTAAATGCCTTTTAAAAAAGAAAATACATTTAAAAAAAAACTTGTCCTTTGTACTTTCTGCAGTTGTTTTGTCAGAGAAGCTACAGTTTAGCAGGGTTGTTTGTTTACATTAACAGTTTGGGGACAGCTGTACTGGATTTTGGCTGGGACCAAGGAAATCATAATGGTGCTATTCTGTTTTTATTCTTTTCTTAAAATAATAAAAACCAAATCCATTGCACAAGGTTGTGACTTAAGCCTGCAAGCTTTTCTTTTCAGCCATGCTTGTGTTTATTAGTTGTATTCATTTGATGCAGCTTGTTTTGATTGCTGTTGGCAGTCTTCTGCAAACATTCATTCATATTCATACAACCATGACTTTAGAGGACAAAACCAATTTCACTGTTACATCATATGTTAAAAAATAAAATAAAATAAAAAGACTGATTGCAATATTGTTTGAATGTTGGTCTCAGTCTTGATAATGATATGCTTTGTGCTTTATTTTTGTTATTTATTTGCTATTTGTTACCCCAGGTTTTTGGTACTTTGACCAGTTTTGAATTTTAAGTACATTTACTTTCTGTGACAAAGTATTTAGTCATTCCCAACTATACTTCTTTTGAGTGTGTATGATTCTTCAAAATATTCATTTCTAATTCTAGTGTTTCTTGATGTGATCATTTTATTTGAATGACAAAGATGTTTTTATGGGAGAAAAAATGTGGTTTGCATGAACCTTTGCATCTTTTCACCCAGTGAAACTGGTTTGCACTGAACCTGCAACAGACACTTTATTTAGTGTAGCCTGACATCTAGTGGCTAAAAGCTGTATTTTTTCCTTTCAAGTTCTGATCATTATTTCTCCTCTGCATTCATATCAATTAAAGCATTTTCTCCTTAGCTCAACTTAGTGCATTGGCCCTAATATAGACATATTAATCCTTAATGAAGAGTGGGTTTAAGTAGTCATGGTAATGTATTTGGTGTTTCTTTCTCTGTCTTGCTGGGATTTAGTCATGAACTGTGTAGATACTTTCCTTAATTTACCTGTCATGAATAATCCCTTTTTAATGGATTCTTTGTTTCTCTCCCTCTATCCTCCTTGCCATTTCTTTTCCAACCATCTGGCTGATTTTTTTTCTCACACTTCTCTGCATTTTTCCCCACTTTCTCCATTCATGGTTTTCAGAAACTCAAACGGCTGTTTCCAGATGAGGTAGGTTTATGTCCCTATCATCTGTGTGCCTAACTCAAGAAGCTGTCATTTTTAAATAAAACTAACTCAGTATGGATTTAATGTCATGTCTCTGCTTGGCTAACACACAACACATGCTACTGAGTTTCTTTTTTTTACCTATGCTATACTCAAACTGGATGTGCACATCTAAAAAAAAAACAAAAAAACTGATTGCACAAAATGCTAGACACATGGATATGTGATCTTCATGTCTCAGAGACAAAAGAGGTGCAGCCTATTCATCTTGCAGATCAGTAGAAGAGAAGCTATTTCAAGTTTGAATTGGGAGATAAAGAGATTTTTTTTTGTCTTCAAAAAGCATCACAAGCTTATTTCCTTTGTAGCTTTGATAATTATTATGAATACAAGAAGCTCGCCATCATTTCTGTTATACTCAGTTTCAGTATTATTCAGTGTTTTTTAGGATCAAAATCTACTGGCCAAAAATAAGTACATCACCAGCATTAACTGGGCATTTTTATTTGCTTAAATGTTTGTGAAACATGCATGTCACTTTTTCTATCTGCACAGATCATTTCACTTTGCATACTTGCTCTAACATTTTTCAGTACACAGTGAATTAAAATATAAGATGGACATGTACAGCAGAAAGGGTCAAGAGTAATAACCCATAGGGCAGGGGTGTTTAACATGACAGTGGAAGCATGATGGTAAAATTGGTATAAACGCAAAGTGTAGATGGCATCTAATACCTACTCTGTCTTGCCTCTTCCCTGTAACCTGCATCTTGTTTACTGATCCAGCTGGAGCGTTTCACCAGCATGAGAATGAAAAAAGACAAGGAGAAGCCCCAGATTCCAGGTCAGCGACATTCTTCAGCTGCCAGCTATGAGATCAGTGGTCAGGGCCCCATGCTGAATGATCTCTCTGATGTAAATGTCCTGGACCTGTTCGAGCAGATGCTGGTAAGAAAGACAGAAGTGTGGGACAAATTCTGCTTTTTGAAAACCGCATTAAAAATGAAATTTTGTTAGTTTGTTGGTACATCTTCAGCCTTTGAAACAGTTTTTCATGTAAAGCCTGATGATATATGTCAATGTATGCTTTTTTTATTGCTTGTTTATTTTTCATTTTTAAAAGTATATCATATAAGAGTTAATTTGACCATATACCATTCACATCCTAAATGAAACCATGTCTATTAATGCCTTCATGTGGTATGGGAAAGATGATCCTTTCCACTTGTAAAGTGGAAACTACCAGTGCATTGTGTTCAAGTGCTGTTCATGTTGTTGTGAAGGTAAACATGCGAACAATAATTAAATTATTTTTAAACATAAGTTTTAATGGAGATACTATATAAAAGAATGTATGCAACAACATTGAGTAAGCTACAAACAGTGGCAGAGAACATTTAGCATAAGGTAATATTTACCAAACACAATCATCTCGCTGCTCTCTGCCATGTTGAAAGGTCAAAGTTTATCTCATCTGGGCAACTCTGGTATCATAAGATGTTTCCAGTTTCCTAGTGGAAATTACGACATGAGTGGGTGTTCATGTGCAATTTTGTTGTCGGTTTTTAGTATTTACCATAAATACGATAGCACATGAAGGCAGCATAAGTGATGCATTACCCAATTATGTTGTTCAGTATCTCATCTAAACAAATAAATACTACCTTTTTATAATTGCTTAAGCGTGTGTTTTTTGCCATGCCATCTACTCTTCTCAAAATTCTTTTAAAACTATTTCTTGCATCTTTTTTTCTTTTTTTGTCTCTAGGTGGATATGAACCTGAATGAGGAAAAGCAGCAGCCTTTGAGAGAGAAAGACATTGCGATCAAAAGAGAGATGGTCTCCCAGTACCTCCACACCTCTAAAGCTGTTAGTAGTGAGATTTTATTCTGCTGTCTTGTGTAACATGGATTCATTCAGAGAACTGGGAAAAAATGTCCAAAATACACATTTAAGTTATAGTTTGTTTTTGTTTCTTGAATTTATCTGCAAATCTGTGCATATTAATTTAGACAAAATACCTAAATGTTAGTAAATTGCTGGGAAAATCTCTGTGCCATCTACATATTTGATCTTGTTCTTTAAGAATTAAGCTTTCTTAAGGTAAAACAATTATTCATTACAACAATCATCTGCCTTACAGTTAGAATATGTGCTCTTTACTCCTTTTCTATCTTTGTGCTGGAGAACAGGAGTTTAGGCTGGCTTATGAATATATTTGACAACATTTTAACGGTTTAAATATTAAATCAAAAGAAATCCCCCTAGTTTGCTGACTCATAAATATTTCAGTAGCAACAGGTGACTGATTTAGAGAAGAGAATTTCTTAAAGGGATGGGTGCACAGATGGTTGCTAATGCCGTTCATTTAACTTTAAAACGGCTCCCATTACGAGAAAAATCCTTCACACAAAATATATTAATTCTCTAAATCAGAACTCACTTTTTCGCTTTCTTGTGAAAATTATTCCAGTTACATGCTGTAACAAGTGAAATTTGAATGCTGTTTATTTGTTTGTTTGCCTGCTGTGTCTGTTTATTTGCTCATTAGGGGCAAGACCAGAAGGAGAGCTCCAGGTCAGCCCTGATGTACATCCAGGAGTTAAAGTCAGCCTCCCGAGACACACAGCTGCTGGGCTGTTTGGAATCCCTAAGAGTTTCACTCAATAACAACCCTGTCAGGTAATACACAACGGTTCTAACTATAAGTATTTGGACACTCTTTTGATGTTCAAGTGCTGTCTGGAAGCATTCACTTTGAATTATGGTAAATCATGCGGCATTAAAGTGCTGAATCTTCACTTGTGCATTGAAGGAATTCTGTTGAAGTTTTAAGAAATTATATAGGGCACCAGAACTAGTTGAAAAGGTGGACGTAAAGTCAAACAAAGTGATAGTTTGTTTTGTGGAGAATCCTTTGATGTTGGTGTTTGTCTAAAGTCCTTGACCCACAGACGTCACCAAACATTTTCCACAGGCATTCATTGCAGCTGATTTCAATTTGCTTTGACAGCTTTCTGTCTTTGTGTGGTCTTTTATCAGCTGGGTGACAGCTCAGTGGGGCTGAAATCAGATGATTGACCACTGGATAAGGTCTCTGGCTGCGTTGTGGCTTGCAATAACTGTAAAATATTAACGGACAGAGCCTCCAGCATGTGCCCCATAGCTTTCTGAAGAGCTGAAATAAAACTTATTTGGCGGTTCCCACCTTCACCGTCTTGGTAGCGTCATGTGTCGTGTCACCCCTGGAAAAGTAGGGGGCTGTGAGTGTGGAGAAGGATGATTGACAATCGTCAAACTTAGAGCTGGCTGTGTAGCTTAGCAGGCTAACCTGGGGCTATCGGGACACACTTTTAATTATGAAGGATTTCAAGACTGAAAAACATCTTAATGAATGAGTTGTAAAAAAAATCACTCTCCCCACAGCTGTCATGAAGGAAAACTTGACCCATTAAACCTAAAATGTATTTTAGTACCAGGCTTGACATGATTATTGATTCTGTGAAGCTGGTCTTTTTATTGTGGGGGTCTGTGGAGACTGACTCCCTTTTGGAGGCAGGCCCTTGCTGCAATTTTTTGCGTTTCCACAAAGGCCTCACTTTTAACCACCCGAGGTTGTTAATAATTGTTGTCCTGCTGATTGAACGAGAAGCTCCATGCGCTTTAATGCATTCATCCTCTACACTCCATCAGCAGCACAATCACCAGTTAATTATACACTGTGTTTTGCTGGTGCCATATACTCAGGACACGACAGAATTGACACTGTGCTCAAATGATGAGGTGTCATGCTTTGGATATGGAGCTCCTCATGTTTCTTATATGCTGCTATCTTTTCATCATTCTTTTTCAGGGAGAGTCCGTAACTCCACCTTTTTAAAATTTTCTTTCTAATCTTGATATGTTGGAAACTGTCCATATCTTGCACAATGTGCTCAGTGTTAACATAAACCTGCTCAAATGACATCTGGGATGTCTTATGTCTTTTCTTGCACATTCAATGCTTGTAGAACAGAATGTTTGGTTAAATACTTGCTGCAAAGTAAAGTTTTTCCCATATTACATCTTAAATGTTCAACTGTTCAAAATTCAGCAAAACTTTTTAAACAGTGCCTGCAGATAAATGTGACAATTCAACAAACGTAAAATATACATTTTCAGTATATTACAAACATTTATATTATTAAAGACCAGACACACACATTTCCCTACATTTTTTTAAAATTGAAACCTAAAACATTTAATTGAAAAGTTTCAGATTTGGTGTGAACTTTTAGAATTCTTGGAGGTGATACACAGAAATGGTCTTAATTCAACCTCCAATGTTTTTCAGCTGGTGAACTGTTTGATGTTGTCATGCTGAGACCTAAAGAGTCTGTAAATCCTTCTTTTGTCTTGAAGGAATTTTTTGGGATGTATTATCTTGTCATAATGAATTTCATCTGCTGGGGTTTGCAACACTGATATAGTTTTTAAAATGATTAGTTTTTCCAGACCTTAGTCCCCAGGAAGTTGAGCAAATATTTTGGTGTTTATAAGATTCTCTGGCTGCCTCAAAGGGAATGCATCTACACTCAAAATGAATTCTGCCTTTCATCAGAGTATGTATGGCAGCCTGTCTGAAAGTTGAAGGAGAACTTTGAACATTATAATATTCCTCAGGACTTGAGTAAATCCATGAAGGAATAGCTTGAAGAGAAGAAATGCAGAGTTATGGTTTGGCTTTGTGAGATAAAGATCTGAATACCACTGGATGATTGTGGACGGATTTTGAAGTTGATCTATTTATGTTGATTAATTAATTGAAAAAGATTTTCTTTGTGGCTTAACCAAAGAACCTTGAGCCATAGATCAAAGATGATTTAAACCTTGATTAGATATGTAAGAAAAAAATCCCATACCACATAATTGCATGTTATATTTACTAGAAAAAAATGTGTTCACCACAGTGTGCATGTATGAATACATTTATCAAAAAAATATATATATAATGTATCAATCATCTTGTCATTCCCAGCTGGGTGCAGAACTTTGGGAATGAGGGCCTGGCACTGCTCCTGTCTCTGCTTAGACGTCTACAGGATGACAAGGAGGAATTTGTGTAAGTTATAATGATGGCAGAAAAGAAAGCGATGGATTGTGGTAGAGGTAATTGTGTTTGTAATGCCTATTTTTTATCTGTTTTCTTTCTCAATAACTAGAATGGGAGTTAAATGTCAACATGAGATAATTCGTTGTCTCAAAGCCTTCATGAACAACAAGGTAACACACAGCTGCTTCTTTGTTCGCATCAAAGTGTAGCCGATAGCCTTTTTCTGTTCGTTAGTGTAGTACCTTTCCACGAGAGGGCGTTATTAGCTCAGTGTGACCAATTGTGGTCATTTCAATCGAAACGGATCATCTTTGAATATTTGGTGCATTTGATCTGATCCTTTGTCACAAGATGATATCAATGGCATACAAGTTAAACATGTAAAGAAAGCTAAGTTTGAAACAGAAACAAAATTAGGGTAAATTGATTCCTCTTAAATCTAATTTAAAATGTTGTTTTAGCTGATATCCATCTTAGAATCAACACTTATAATTAAAGAATCAGAGAGATTTTACCTTTTCTTCAGAAGGTCATCAGATGTTTTTTTTTTTATCTTTATCACTGTCATTTTGAACTACTGCTCTCTCCGTGACTGCTGAAAGAAAGTTTTGCTTATAGTAGTTTTGCTGTGATTCCTCTCTCCCCTATTAGTATGGTCTAAAATCCATGTTGGAGTCTGTCGAGGGAATTCCTCTGCTGGTCAGAGCCATCAACCCCAGGGTACCTCTCATGATGGTGGACACTGTCAAGCTGCTCTCTGCCATCTCCATTTTGGAAAGTTTCGGAAATGCGTAAGAATCTGTGACATTATGTTGAACACACAAAAATGATGCACTAACCATTCAGCACAGTTTCAGTGTTAAGCTTAAGTATAATATTCAGTGTTGCAACAGCTTTCAGGTATGAGCTGCTCTGTTGGCAACCTGCCAGTCACAGTAGTTACCCAGCAGTGGCATCAAGTTTCTCTCTGCTAATGTGTGCTGGGTTTTTATCATAACAAATACAACAGCATGCTTTTTTATTGAATTTTTTTTTTTTTTATGTGATAGACATCAGTGTCTGTCTTTCTTTTTTTTCCTCTTTTTGCAGCCATGAGCGTGTCTTGGAGGCCATTACAGAAGAGGGTGAAAGAAGGGAAATTGAAAGATTTCAGCCTCTTCTTGCTGGCATGGATATTCCTAATATTCCTCTTAAGGTACACATGCAGAGCCACACCAGGACATACATACATATTCAATGTGCATAAAAAAATCCAAATAAATTACAAACGAAACAACTCTATAAAAGACATGTTTGAATGTTATAAATGTACATATTTCTATATATATTGCCAGAGTTATGAAATTGACCTTATGCTGTGTTTCTGACAGGCCGGCTGCATGCAGCTTATCAATGCTTTAATAAGTCGGGGTGAAGAACTGGACTTCAGAATCCATATTCGCTCTGAACTTCTAAGGTTGGGACTCAGAGATCTGCTGAAGGTAAAGAATGGCTGCTCACATCTAGACAATCTATACTTTTCATCTTTGTCCCGATTCCTCTGTGTTCCTGATGGACTTGTACAAACCCACTCTGTATAAAACTTCCCACTGTCCACCCCCTAAATCTGTCTCACGGACTGTATCTGCCTATATCCCACCCTTTTTTCCTGCAGGAGCTGCGGACAATAGAAAGTGAAGAGCTGAGGGTGCAACTCTCAGTGTTTGATGAACAGGCTGAAGATGACTCTGAAGATCTTAAAGCACGCCTTGATGACATCCGCTTAGAAATGGAATATCCTTCCAATGAACAAAAATAGTTTTTTGTTGAAACCATCAGTGTTGTATTGTCTCCTCAAATTGAAGATGATTAGCATGACACAGTCTGCATACCGGATCATGGAGAAACTGCACATTTTCTCAGTTTTCAGGTCCACTTTAATCTGCAAGTCTGATTAGCAAAATAAAAAAAATCCAGTAATGATTTCATGTATCATAAACATTAGCCAGAAATGTAGACTAAAATTTGCTTCTATGTCCCAGGCCAGCTGTCTGACTTTCTTTATGACATCAGCCTGTATAGAGATTTATTATACAGTTGCCAACTTAATTTGGTGGATGGACGAGTACTCTGATGAGACAATGAAAAGGCCTAAAACATCCAGCCATTTCAGAACTCTAAATTATCTTTTATTCTAAATATCCTTCTGTCTCTAGAAAGCAGCTTAAGTAGAACAACTTTTGATTTGTGTTAATCTGAACATGTCCCTGTTTATATTACTAATAACCCCTATATAAGGCAAATAAAGCTGGAAAGGTAGATCCTGATATCACCAAGACAACCATTTTATAGAATGTAAAGGAGGCTGATCACACACAGGTCTGCGTGATGAGTGATCAGATTTTTCTGATGAGTCATAGTGATATATGGGTTTAAAAGAAAATCGTCCTTAGTGTTTAAACAGTGTAGTTTTGATTCCTGATTTAAAGTGTAGTTATAATTTTCAGCACCAGGTGTCTCCTGTGTTTCACCTAAATCCTGCACACAGCCTGCCTTGCCTTACTGTCGATTTTAACAAATAATTAAAACTCAAACGGATTGGTCTGATTAAATATTGCTTTTAACGCCATCATATTCCACCTCTGTCTGATGTGTTGTTGAAGAAATTGTTTTTGTTACCTGATTTCTCTGTTAAATTACTCGTTTCATTTAGTTGATTTCAGCCTTAACTGATTTTTTCCAGTGATGTGAGAGAAGTGTTTGAAATCTTAGTCAACACAGTAAAGGACTCCAAAGCTGAAACTCACTTCCTGTCCCTGATGCAGCACCTGCTTCTGATCCGTAGTGATTATTTGGCCAGGTAGCTCGCGCGCGCACACACACACACACACACATTCTCATGCATTTAGTAACTTCTGCAGGTGGATCTACTAAAGCTGATATTTACTGAAGCTCAATTTATAGAAATTTTATATTCAATGTGAGCACAAGCTAAGGCGTTGATCTTTTTTTTATTTTAATTTAGTGTCTTATACATTTATTTGGCTGTCTTGATACTTCAGAGCTTCAATCAGATAATTCAGCCACCACATTGTTTCCTTTCAACTCTTTAGAAAGGGGTCATTTAACATGATTCCAGAGTTGTTTGCTGTACAGACTCATTGTATCTGTACTGTTGGTGGTAATTTGTTCAATTAAAACACTCAGGAGGAATATACAGCTGACATTATTATTTCTGTTTGTCCTGCTTTGATTACCTTGGGAGGCTGGTTCACTTTTCTTTAATCTTCTTTAATCTTTGACATCTTGCCTCATATTTACAAAATACTGTTGAGATGTGGAGTGTATTTAATGATGTGGTCTGCAGGATTCCTCTGAAAGGTAGAGCATTTAACAAATATAGCAGTCCACCCCCATTCACTGGTAATTTAATGAAATGAGGCCAGTCATTAAATTTTCAGAATCAATGGGTCTAAATGAAAAGGAAGATGAATGCCCCTGTTTGGTCATTATTTCAACTCACTATGTGCCACACAGTCTCACATTACACAGATAGTCAAATTGCAATTTCCTAAAAACTGGTGAAGCTGCAGCAGAAATGATGCGATAAAATGGCCATCTAGCCAAAAGGGAAGAACCTCTTAAAGACATGATTCTTCCTCTTCTTCAATTCTTCTCGCATCTAGTATTCCATTCGCTGTTTGTTTTCTAGAGCACAACTGCAAAGCTATGAAATTAATAACTGCAGAGAAGTCCAATTTCATTTTAATGGGATAGAGCACCATCAACCCTTATCAGAAGAAATATGCTAATGTCTCCCTGTGCATCCTCCAACCCTTGGAGTTTCAGTTAAAGAAAAGGAGGCACAAAAGGGAAAGAGCATGAAAGACAACGGTGTTGTTTGAAAGTGTTTCACAGCACAATGTACATGCCTTTTTCTCATTTAATAACAAAAAAGAAGTGTACATAGTTTTTGAAGAGAAGAACACACAAACATGCAGGTATGCACAGATCTGAGCTGGGTTGGTCATGTTATTGGCATACTGTTTTCTCGACTGCCTCATAAGGCAGGAAATTGTGACTTATTTTTAACACCGTGTGGGGAATAAATTTCGAAGATGGGGAACATAGGTTTGCTAAAATCCCAGATGGTGTTTTTTAAGCACCCGTCTATCTTTTCTGTTCCTCTCTCCCTCATATTCAGCTTCTTCCATCCAGGTGATCCGGGAGAGCACAATAGAGTAGGTCTCTAATGGACTCAACAGAGAGCCGGGAAGTAAAAGTGGGAGAGGGGGCTGTAGAGTGGCAGAAAGTACAGCTTTTGTTAATACAGAGATGAAAAGAGAAGGGGAGAGGGAAAGTGAGACAATAACACAGAGGAAACTAAGAGTTGAAGTAAATTGCTACATAGAGTACCTGCTGCTTTTTCTTTCATGTTTGGCTTCAGTGTCAATTAGCCCAGGAAGTGTGGGACGTCATATCATACATAGTCATCTGTGGTTAGTAACATACATGTGTACAGGTTCTAATTGGCTTAATAGATGGATACTGATTATACAGTTTTTAATATGCTTATAGCATCAGGCTTAACAAAGACCCTTTCCATTCATATTTGTGTTAAAATTGAATGTGATACAGATAATGCCATTTACCTGATTAAGAATAAAGTCAAATATATCCATTTTTATTTTACTTTATTTTCCAGAAGGACACTAGATGTCTCTCTTGCTCCACGGATGAATTTGAGCTTTTGAAAAAAATAGAAGAAGATAGAAAAAACACCCCTGTATAGTATAGTGAAGGAGTGAAATAAGTATTAGACAAAGGCAGAGTGACTAAGAGAGACCAGGGAGGAAGGAGACAGAATAAATAAAGTATTGAGTTTTTGACTCTGGCAGCATGTAATGGGGTCAGGGAATAAGACGCCTCTAAAATTGAGTGTCTTTGTGATGCTGGCCTGATCAGACATTTTGCACTGGACACAAACCGGCTCGCTCTGGCAGAAGCAGTTGCACACAATCAATCTTTGTGACAAGAAACTCAAACTGCTTTGCTCGCACAGACAGCCAATCTCAGTTTCAAAGACAAAGTGGCAAAGCACACGTGTTCACACATTTATCTGAGCAGACGAACATACAGTAGTTGCTCTTGGTCATCCTGATCCTCTGGTCACACGGTGTACAAGATTCAAAACTGCCATCATTAACCACATTTACATCAGTTCCATATACTTAGTGGACAGAGTATGCTTTAATAAATGCCTGATTTAATGATCATTTTCCCTTACACCACTTATTTCTGTCTTTCTCTCAATCTAGCTGTAAATGCATGTCATCTTCCTTCCTGCAGGCCTCAGTACTACAAGGTGATTGACGAGTGTATTGCTCAGATTGTTCTTCACCGGAATGGTTCGGACCCTGACTTCAAGTGCCGTAGGCTCAACTTTAACATTGAAGGTTTGATAGGTGAGTGTTAGACCGAACCATACACACAATCAACGCTTTTTTTGTTTTTGCACATGCTAATTTCATGCTCATCAATTACTCTGATACCACACATAGACTTCACCAGTGCAGACTAATGCAAAGATGAAATAGGTCAATCTCTGTTTTTGAAGCCTGTTTGAGGAAAAGGTTTTGCCATCTTGAAATGTCAAAGCTGGAAATGGCCCAGCTTGCCCTTGGGATTCTCTTGTAACTTTGTCATGTTTTGTTTCTAAGGTTGAGTTTTTAGTTCCACCACAAGGTGGAGCCAAAGAGGGGCCATTAGTTGTGCAGCTTTCAGCATCACAGGTCACTTGTATGAAATGATTTTTACTAAGACAAAAGAATGTTTTTTCAGATCCAGCAATCTCAGAGTCATTTATCTGAAAGCATGTCCAAGGTGACTGTGACAAAAACACCAGACACACAATCTTTACCAGCACCAAGTGTAAAACACTGATTTTTTTAGTCGAACCCACTTTGGATCATGTCTGCACATCGTGGGTATCAAGTAAAGCAAATAACCACACTTGAAAAAGAACTTGAAAAGTTTTCCTCCAGGCGGAGGTCATGTGTTTACTTTCAAATATGTGCTTTAGGGGGAGATATTTTCAGACAGCCTCTCAGGATGAAATTCATAGTGTTCCACTTGGTTTAACCATGAAAAGGGGCTACTCATAGTTTATCAAATGGAAAAAAGGAACATTGAAAGAAAAGTGCATACCAGCTTCTCTTGGTTGCACATCTGTTTGGTTACGGTGTGAATGGACAGGATGGTTGGTTTGTCATTTGGTTGGACACAGACCTTAATCTCACATCAAAAAGGTGTTTTAGAGGGAGGATTTAAGCCAGTGATTGCCACTGATCCATGTGATCTGTTTCTCATCAGTCCTTTTAATAAAACCATGAGATGTAAACTTTTTTCTAGCAATTTTGGCCCAAGTGTTGCACAGTTATGTGAATGTGGACTTGTTGACATGAGCAGCAATGATTACTGATTATAAACTAAAGCACAGCAGAATGCAGGTGCAAGCCACGTCTCATGAGTTTGATGCTCTTTATGGCAGGTCTCTGTTGCTCACTGCAGGAGGCTCTAATTGCACTGCTTCTAATTGCGTCCTGACACACGCGCAGGCTTGCTGGCCTCCTTAAAGGCTGCCAGAGTTATTATTGGTGGAAAGCAGCCCAATTCTGCCCTGCGTGCATTATTTAGTATTTTTCTTTGAACTCTAAGATTCAGCACAGTTTTTTTTCCCGCACATTCTGTCTCCCTTAGTGCTCTCTATTCAAAGTTTGTCCTATTTAGCCTAGCCACCATGACAGACTCACCCCCTCACCCCCAAATCCATTACAAAGCCAATAACCATGTAAACTCATACACAAATAGACACTGAAATTGCATATTATTGTGAGTCTCTTTCATCTGGCAAAACATTCATGTTTACATCTTTATTCAGCTTATCTGTATGTGCAGGCTCTTGAACACCTTCTGCTCCTTTCTTTCCAGCCACATTGTCATTGCAACTACAAATTCACACTTGCTATTATCACAATCTGTATGGTTTGCTTTTCACTTATCCGTTCATGTAATTCTGTCATATTCTATTTTAGCCTCTCACAGCCTTCTATCTTTGCAATCTGCCTGGTCCCCCCTCCTGGGCATCATAATAAGCTGTCTTTGATCCTGTGACATTGTGGTGTTCATCTTCACATTAATTAGCTCTTTCACTGCACATGCTCGGTCAGCCCCTCAGCACCGAACCACCTGTTGACCCTGCAATTATTCGGTAAAAAGTATCCTGTTGGTCATTCTGTGTCCTCCTCACTCTTGTCCCCTCTTAACAGAAGATCAGATAAAGTGTTACACCCAGACATTAGATTTATCTTGTGCAAAGGGAAATTGCTGTGGCTTCACCTCTCTTACATATGCACATAAACAAAGGTATGTGTACTGGAGGCTTAAAAAGTAATGATATGAAGAAGCAACACAAAGCATCCTATTGTAATGAGATGCCTCCACAATCACCCCATAGATCTTGACTGTGAGAGGTGTGATAAGGGATAAATGGGAAGACAGATGGGATGCTTGCACTGCACACGCAGCCTGTGCTAGACTGAAGGGTACGGTGGCTTCATGGCCACGCATGTACAGGTGTGTTGTCAAAACCTTTATCTTATCCCCCCTTCTCTTTCTCTTTTCTACTCCTCTGTTTTTCCCACAGATAATATGGTAGACCAGACCAAAGTGGAAGCCAGTGAGACCAAAGCCACTGAACTGGGGAAAAAGGTGAAATACGCACACATTTATTGAACTAAAAATAATCAATGCACCACATAGAATGCCTTATACATAGAAATGTTAACACATAAACCCAGAAGCACCCAATGTATTTTAATGATGTAGACACAAAAGATAAATCATGCATTGTAAAAGCCAATATTTCCCCCAACACACATGGACACACTGGCATTGTAATGAAATTGTGATTGACCATTGTCAGACTGACATTGGATGACAAATTAGGAAGAGAGAGGAACAGAGGGTGACTTAGAAAATGAGCGGACACACATCTGGAAGCCAACAGAAAGACAAGTGCTCCCGCACACATTCACACAAGGGGGTAAATGCCTTGATTGTGGTGTTCTGCCAGCCTGATGGTTCTGTCGTGGTGACAGGATAATTGTAAAGAGGGAGCCAAAACCAGCCTTCATTCATGGACACATAAAGACACAATCTCACGTGGCTTCATGTCCATCGAATGCACACTCATCTACACAGCCACCCAGTCCATAAAGACATTTAGATTCATTTCCACTGACCACACACATCATATTTCTAGTTGCGCCTGAGGGGGTAATTGCATGCATTCCCTTTGGCAGGAATTAAGGATAAAACTGTCAGGCTGCTGACAGTGACGGTAACGGATCTGCTTTCTGCGAATTAAACAGCTGTGTGTGTCTGTGTGTTCATGTGCTCATCTGTTTAAATACGCTTACCCAGTTTGTCAAGTGTTCAAGGAAAAAATAATTGAAAATGTATCTTGAGTGAGAAATTTAAACTTGGGTTAAAAAGCTTCTTCTTTTGAAGGTAAATGCTGTGAAAAAGTATTAAGAAATGAGCTCATGGAAATGCGCTGAAGCGTCCTTATTCTATAATTGACAGTAATTTGCAGTGTAAATTATACAATGAAACAGAAAGCATTAGAGTGCTAGAAATGGCCTCACAGGTCTGTGCGAAACGGAAACCGCTGTCTCTGGGAGGATCCTGAGAGCCCGTGAATGCACACACACTTAGCTTTTACGTCATTACAGAAACCTAGTTTCTACTTCTCCTTGGTCATATTTTGAATAAATGACTAAATAATTTCAATTTTTAAGACTTTATCCCTATGATAGAATGACGACCTGTCCAGAGTGTACCCTGCTTCTCCCCTGTTAAGTGCTAGGATAGACTCCAGCTTCCCCATGACACTGGAATAAGTGATATAGAAAATGGATGGATGGATGATTTCATCCTTCAACCAGAACTCAACTTTTCACTTTATTGTAGTTCATCCTATACTTTATGAAGATGGATTTTACACCAAAATTGTGAGCAGGTAAATCTGTCATGGACTCTGACTTTTTAGCATGCACATACATGGATTAAAAATATTAAGATTATTCATATTCCTGAAGTTTTCTTCCAAGGTAGTGCAGAAGATTTAACTGAATGTGTTTTGCAGTCAAACACATTAGGATTCCCCTCTCACAGTGCAGTTCACCCAACACTAGAGGAAAGCTGCATTTTGCAGTAGTGAGGATTTCAGAAAACCGATTTTAAAATATATTTAACTTCTGACTGTATAGAAAACAGACTAACATACACTGATGATCTTGTTGGAGGTCAGATAACTCCTGCATGTAAACACTCAACTAGACTGAAATGGACTTAGGTGCGCAACACATGCTGCACTCATTACCTTATTCATCTTTGGTAAAAATTGAACTGTATATTAACAAGGCCAAATTACGAATAAAGCTGATCTCCTTCATATATTTTCTGTTGCTTTGTCAGATTGCATGTTGACTCCATGTTGACTTGCATTTGAGCTCTAAACATAGCCTAAATCTGCTGTGTAAGTAACCATACATACTAATTCTGCTTATGCAGTCTAGGCACTAAAGAGACCTTTCTCACTTTATGAAAGAACACCGTTCATTGCTTAACACCCCTTGAAATTAACCTCTAAAAATGGACAGCCACCATGAAACCTACTGAAAGATACTGAGTGCTGAATCTGTCTCTAACTATGACCTCTTAAATATGCATCAGCTGGATGCAGAGTTGACGGCGCGCCATGAGCTGCAGGTGGAGCTGAAGAAACTGGAGAGTGATTATGAACAGAAGCTGCAGGACCTGAGCCAGGAGAAGGAACAGCTGGCCTCATCTAAGCAGGAGCAAGAGAAGGAGAACCAGGGGCTTCAGCAGCAGCTTGGTGCTTTGGAAAAGCAGGTACACACAAACACAGCCACACTTTTAACCATCATTTTAATTACATGTACAGCCTTAAAGGGGAAGTTCGGTATTTTTCAACCTGTACCTATGTTGTAGCATGCTATTCGATCATTTACTCACCCAGACAGTTGTGGTGCAACTCGAACTCCATCAGAAAATATTTTATAT
>JAVQJG010262369.1:0-12496 GCA_036024015.1 Craterocephalus amniculus
AAGCGCCGCAGCCTCCCCCGACGCGCGTCGGCCATTGACTTTGCATGTAAACCTGACGCCCTTGACGCCCAAAAAGCGTTTGGTCTGAACGCAGCGTTAAGATGTTCTGCTTTCTTTTACTGTACAGATTATTATCAAGTGCGTTTCAGTGATTTAAATAAGCCAAGTATAAAAACGTTATCTCCTGAGGTAAAGTGTAATGCAAAGTAATGCATAATATAGACAAATAATTGCCAATGCACATATAGTTTTTATCTCTGTCGTATTGTTTGAAAAATACCTTTATAATTTGAATGAGTGTTAAAAATCACTGGGGTTTGCCCTCTCTGCCTGTTTGCCATGTAAAATTTGGTTGGTTGCAATTTGCAGTTTGTTCCTCTAGATGGCAGTACATCCCACACACCAGAACTTCAGGGGACTCTAGGCTTGATTTTAATCTCTTATCTTAAAATTTACAAATACTTTCTTTCACTTTCATTTTGTTTTCCTTTCCTTTTTATTTTACGTATACTCATGACAAACAAAATGTATTATATTTAACCCTTAACAGCAAAATAGTGTATAATTATTATTTCATACTTCTGTACTTTATCATAACATTTTTTCCATGTAGTAGTTGTATATACAATTAGGCTATCTAAATATACTTTATCATTAGCTACTTTGACTAAAATATCATATAACATATCTAGTCATCATTAAAAAATCCAGATCAACTTGTCAATCAGTCAATCAAAATACCAATTTCGCTTTTGAGTCAAACCACGTAAAAAATGATTAAAAAACAAAACAGTTTCTGTGACAAAAAGATATATAGAGGTGGGCAAACAAAAGAGAGTAGTTCAACAGAAAAAATGTCAGCAAACATTTTTCTTTCTGTTTTGGTGATACATCCTGCCATATTCTCTTATGTTACTCTTCAGCTAAATTTTGTTTTCAAATCTTTTGCTGAACTACATGTATACCACTTTTCTAAGGATGTGTGAGTAAAACTGAATTACAACTGTATCTCATCCACTCCACCTATGTAATGGCAATTCATTTCGATGCTGTTGTTTTAACCACAGAGATATTCAGTAGTTGCACATATTCAAGACAGTATGTCTTAGAACTGATGCTATTTATGATCACCGTTACAGACTTGGTCCAACTTAAAATAATTATTTTAAGATGCCGTTAACTACGTGACCATGTGGAGCATCTCCCTCCCACTCAGCAAAGCATCACTCCTATCGTACACGCTGTCCTCAAAACCCACAGTGGCACTCCCCTCATCCGTCTTTGTATGCAGACCTGACTGGGAGTAGGTGGGACCTGGCTACTGGTGGTAGTGGGCGAGTGAAGCGTGTACGTGCGAATCGTGCAGACTACCAAGGGCGACTGCCATTGCCAATGACGAGATTTCATCTGAGACCACAAACTCTTTGCACATCACAGTTCACTCGCACCGGGTTTTCTACCATATTTTGTGTTATTTTTTGCGTGCGTTTGCCACAGAGATCCAGCCAGTTTGCCGTCTATCACCGTCCACATCGCGCGCAGGCGGAGCGGAGCGGAGACGGGGCTGTGTGATGAGGAGCTCGCCCTGTCGTTGGGGTTTGCATAACGCTGAAATAAGAGGATATCCCTCGTACGGACAGCTTTCAGTTAGGGTCTGCTCCTTGCTTTGCGACGCCCAGATTGTGTAAAGACCCACCACAGAAGAATAAAAGCTACTACAGGGGCTGGGGGAATTGCTGGTGAGTACATGGTTATTTTCCACTCTCTTATCATTAGCAGCTAGCTCTCTGATAACTGTTAGTCAACATTACGAACTTGGCAACACGCATTATGCTGTCGATTTTAAATTTAGTCAGTCGGGTTTTATCTCTACTTATCTTTCCGTCATTATTTAAAATAAATAATGTCCCTATAATGAACGTGAGCAGGTTTCTTTACTGGCTCAGACGCCTTTTAAAGTGATATTTCTTTTATCCGCTAATTCTTACAGGGGGCGGCTCGCGTTAAGTTAGGCTCTGCCAAATGTAGCTAAGGGTAGCGCTGCTAGCTAGCGAGCCTACGCCCATCTGTCTCCTGTCCCATAATAAATAATTAAAAAAAGTCTAAGAAAGGCACAGATACTGCACATACGGCACCCCGTGAAAACACTGATTATTGCCAGGTGGATAAAATTGAAAACTAATGCTTACGGAGTCATCATGGGAATAAAAAGTAATGTGAATCACAAACGCAGCCGCGATGCTAGAGGAGGGAATACGACTCAGTAAGAAAGAAGCTGTTGTCTAATTAGAAGAATCGCACACAACAGAATATAACAAGTTTTTTTCAGTACTCTTGTTTCGTGAGAAAAGGTGAAACCCATTGTGGAAATGTGCCAGTCCTTCTACTAAAAATACTGTGTTCGTGTTGGAGAATGAAGTTGCTAAAAGCTCCAGGGGGTTTTAGTTATCCAATTGTTTGATTTTAATTGATTGACTATAATGTCCTAATTTTAATCCATGTCTTTTCAGCAACAATTTGTTGGATTTTTTCCTCTCCACAACTTTTAGCCAAATGAAGCTGAAACTGAAAACAATCTGCTATGTTTGTTTGCTGGTGAGGTTGCAGCTGTATTTGTTTTACCTGCTCACATCCCTGATAGGTCACCTCCACATTACTGCAGCAGGCTTGACATGCTAAATGTTTTTAAAAGATTACATGTATGAAAACTGACTCCGTTCCATATTTTGATATTATATCTAACTTGTACAGTTGAGTGTTGTGTCAAGGCTATCATTCCCTCAATCACGGTTTCATATCTGAACAAGCTTTGATAAATGTGATAAATGATTGAACGCTATCTCTATGGTTTTGCATTAGCTGTTTGTTAGATTTATCTCCTCCGGAAATGGAGCGGATGATGATGACAGTGTGTTTAACAAATAATGGAGCAACTCAAAGACGTATTTGTTGAACCTATGAGTGCTGACCTTTGAGATACCAGGGTCTATACACATGACCATGACCAGATGTCCAGAGTGGGGAGGGAAAATGTTTAGTAGTGCTATAGTTACATCCTAATGTTTTGATTATTATTATTATTATTTTGGTTCATTTGATTTATTTCTTCTGTTTGGCTTAGCTGGGGTATTTGCCCATTTATTTCTCGTTAGAGGTGTTATTTTTAATCAGTTGAACCAGCTCCAGGAATCCCCAGTAAAGCATGGTGAGAGAGGGTGTTAATCTGAAAGCACACCATGGCATCTCTGAAGCAAAGCTGGATTCTTGTACGAGGAGCCATGCATTTTTCATTGAAAGAATTACTTTGCAAACCGTGGGAATGAATCACATTACAATTGGCACAGTTTGCAGCGATACTGTCCACTGTGGAAAACAAAGCAGAGAAATGTGCTACATACCTAATGCTTGCAGAGTTGAGTTGAACAGGAACAATGAAGGGTATATTACTCATTGCCTTTATGCTATGAAATATTTGGGAGGTTGTTTAAGATAAAAAAAAGATTAATATCACAGAGTCAAACTAGGGTGTTTTAGACTGGTTAATGTATAATTTTTCCAGCGGCGGTATAGGGAAAGTAATTTGGTGCCTGTGTGCTAACCATAGACTGTAAAAATAACACCAGCTAACACCAGTTGTGTAATTATTCAGTTAAAGAGGAAATGAGCATTAGTACTTGAAGTGTAGGAAAGTTCCTTGAGGGAGAACGTTGCGTAGCTAAATTACATAACAGATTTTCATCTGCATCCTTAAACACGCAGAGGCGGTCCAGAACTTTCCACCTGGCTGCCACACTTCTGATGTGGATGAACCTGCAGTACCTTTACAGTTCTTTACATGTACGATGTCTACACACATGCACTGCAACCCAAGATTTATTGTACATGTTTTTTCAAAGGGCTGTATTTGTACATAAAGGTATGCAACATTTGCCCCAGGCTTTTTACAGTCTACACAGCCTGCATCTCCTGGAAACGGCATAACACCATGTTTGAGGGCAGCAGGTTATCTTGAAGAGCATTTATGGGAAGCAAGTGTGCAGCTAATATGCTCTTTCTGACTAGTTGTTTCCTGGATTGTATGCTGCTTTTTACCTGCTTAAAATTATCTGAATACATACAAATAAGTTTTGTTTTGATATATCAGCACAAAGTCATTGTCATGTGACTTGTAGAAGAAACGGACAAGCCTTTATTTGTCCATTTCACCTGAATTAATCAATATTATGACTACTGCTACTATTGCTACTACTGATAATGATAATAATAATGATGATGATGATGATAAAGATGATAATGGTGTGGAGTGTCTGCTACTCAAAAACACTGTGCAACCAAAGAGACACACATGCTTGTAAAAAACTATGTTTTATGCTTCAGTATTTTGAACACTTTTATCTACAAAGTTGTTACATTTATAGCAAACAAACACTGATAAGAGTGATTCAGAAGTCTTTTTTCTTTAAACAGAATCAAGAAATAAGGTGAACAGAAGCTTGAATTTCACAGCTGTGAGCAACAAGGGTGTCCATCAAGTAATGCCTAGCCCTAATACAGTTTTACTATTGTGGACATTCTCCATTCCAGCTTTGCATAGGGAAAAAAACATATCAATAAAGACAAAATCTTTGGCCGTGGAGAGGGAAGTCTGGGCTTCCCTGCTTAGGCTGCTGCCCCCGCGACCCGACCCCGGATAAACGGAAGAGGACAGTACGGTACGGTACGGTAAAGACAAAATCATATTGATCAATAATTGATCATCCAAATAATTTGAAACCATATTTGAAGCGCAGCCCTGGCACTGATTAAAAAATTTACTGTCTCACAGATGGGAAATTTGTCTTGGGTGCTGTATAATACGAACACAAAGCATTCAACAGTGCAGATCTCCTTCACTGCCATGGGTTTGCTAGTATGAAACATTTGAACTTGGACACATTTACTGTAACCACATTAGCCTATTTATATTTTTTGGGGGGTTAAATAACCCTAATAGCGATACGATTTACTTGATTCGGGTAGCTTTCATGCTATAGCTTGCTACTTCTCAATGTGGCATAATGACAGCTTTTTATTTTTAGTAACTGTGATCCTATACTTTACTGATCGGGGGTCCTGTTTCTTTTAAGAAGCTATGGTCACCATAAAAATAACGCAACTCCAATGCAGGGATTTAGATGATTTCTTAGTCACTGTAGCTATGAAAATCCATCACATAAAATTGTGGTTTGTGTTACAGTTTGAATATCATCATATTCACCTTTTTTGCTTAAAACAAACACAACTGAAAGAGCAGAAATCAAAGCAAAACCTGTGGTAGTTATTAAGTTGACAACGTGCAAGTAGCGCTGAGAAGGGTAGGTTCACAGAAAGTCCGACACTGATTTGTTTGTTCCACCTATTTAACATTTCTCATGTCAGTGCTTGACAACAAACTGATATGAATATAGAAATGGGAATTTTGGGCTGTGATTTAATTGCCTTTTGGTTAAAATCTATTAATTGGATTTCTATAGGCAGGCAACTTTAGTTTGACCCTGTCAGCCACACTTTAGTCACTTGTGCCAGACAATTCCAAAGATGCTGCTTCCACTAAAGTGCCCCACTGTACAGTATATAAAACTTGTTAAAGTGTAGTACTCTCTCAGCTTTCCATAAACAAGCTTTTTGTTATGTAAATTTTAGGCTTTTCTGTAATGTATATTTTTAGTCTTCATTTTTACACATCTGACTGAAAGCACTTGGTCTATTCTAGTTATGCACTAGACATGGGTTTCATAAACTACATAATCGTAAAACGTGCTGGTGTTTTGAATCATCATGTCTATCACTAACATGGTTATGATAGATTAAGTGCCATGAATCTGAGCATTATACCACTATAGCAAGCACATTCTGAGAGCCCTTTGCTCCGCCTCTGAAGCTCTGCTGGTGTTTGTTGCTGCCCTTTGGCATATAAAGTTTCAGATGACCACATCTCATTGCAGCTGGTGGAAATTTCCACTTCTCATTTAAACAGTATCTTGCGAATTAGCTGCCAACAAAAACTCTGTATTTGTTGGCAGCATCAAGTGCAAAAAACACAGAAAATGAAAAACTGCTCAATACACAAGTCATTCAGATTATTCTTCAGAATGTTGGTGTGAGAAAATATCAATATACTGATATTTTGCAATATTTCTTGTGACAATTTTGTTGTGGAAAGAAAAGAGTTCTGACAGTGATTCAGATGAGAGTCTGCTTGGGTTTTATTCCAAACTCCTGCTCTTCCAAACTCTCTATGAGGAAAGACTCATAGAGAGGGGCCAGCACACTGCATGTCTGCAAAGTGTCTGATGAGCAGAGCTGTGCCTCTGGCTTTATGTTTTTGGGTTGACTCTCCAAGAAAAATAGACCATTGTTCCTGCAGGACATTCAAAAAAGTCTCCTGATAACTTGGGGGAAGTATTTTGGAAGGAATTCACACTACCTCTCCGATCGAATGTAGTCTGGAGACATGTTTTTAAAGAATAAACAGAATAGATTAAATGCCTCCTAATAGAGGTGTCTTTTGAAGGATAAAATAAAGGAAATTTTATTCATGAATATTGTGAATTACCTTCACAATATTCCATTAATATTGATGTTGAAAACCACAGTATGATTGTTTTGCATGCTGCTTTGGTTGTAACTTTGCTGAATTGTTACCAGCAGTCTCCTACAGGTCTGTCGGTTTTAAAGCACATTTGTTAATCTGTGCTTTGTAAAAAAATTTATTTAGACATTTTGTTGAAGTGAACTGTGTTCAAGTTGTTTTACAGCTTATACTGCTAACTTTTGTTACATTGGTCAAAATGAAACAATTTTGTTGTACAATAAGATGTCTCGTCTGAAAAGTTTAAGACGATCTGCAAGAAATGTTGACCTGTGTTTTACTATGAACTATTGATTTCCAGAGTTTTCTGTGTGCACGGAGCGGATGTTATTCTGCAACATCACTGTGTGTTTTTGTTCTTTTGAAGAATTTTTCCTGGTGAAGAAATGAAACTATTTCTAGCCAGCATATTGGGAAAAAGCGAATTAAAGAGCAATGCATGAGGATTTGTGTTAAGAATATTTGAAGGAGGAAATATTTGCTTGTGTATTATGTTCCATTATATTTCAACTTTGGTAATGCTTTTGATTCTTGTTTGTGATTATGTTCAAGTGTTTTTTTTGCTCAGGACAAAGGAAAACTTTAGCATTTTATTTCGATATAAAGTTCCATGGTTTTGTTTCCTGCTTAATTAAAGGATGTTTTTATAGACAGAATAATCTTTATCTTTATTCTGCAGGTTTTAACTATAAACTAGTTTTGGGTTATCAAAAATAGTTACCTTAATAGTTAAAATTTGACAGTTGATTAGTTAATTTTTTTCCCTTCTCCATTGCATCTTAGGAAATGCAGAACAAGAAAAAATGTCAAGAGGAATGTGGCCACTGTCATTCATTTGCTATGAATACAATGTCCTGGGCACAGTCTTGATGCTGGTTATGTAATAGGGTGAGGCCACGTGAGAGGCTGTGATGATAGCAAGGGCTGGGAGTAGGGAACAGATGCAAATCTCATCTGCTCTTACCAACTAGAAGACACTATTACAAACCATGTTGTGTCTGACTATATGCCCTAACAGGATTATGCTTTTAGTCAGTTGTGATAAGTTCAAGGTCACATTGAAATCTAGTGTAATTTACCTAATTTTTATGGCTCGATAAGCAGTTATGTCATGTCATACTGTTTGACTGAATATTCTGTTTTTTGCAGAACGGATGCAGTTGAGACTCACACAATTTTTATTTTTGTCACGATCTTCCTCAGTTTCAAGTAGCAATTTAGTTTCCTTAACCAGAAAGGAATTTGGCACCGAGGTAGTAAGCAGAAAATCTGGTTTAATTTTTTGTAATTGTCAGCAGTTTTTTTTTTTTTACTTTGACTTTCTTTGTGTTTTCAACCATACGTTTTGTTGTATTTATAGAAAGCAATGTGTAGTTATTAGACAAACTACATCTCTGCCTCAAATGTCAAAATACTGGCTGCCAGAGGACCTTCTGAGGGCTTTCTAGAGAATTCGCAAGTATGTTGACCTCTGCACTGATAGCCTTCTTACAAGAAGTAATGCTTGGGTTGTTTTGATTACAGTGGTATCAGTATCAGTATGTTATAGTGGTATCAACAGTTCTCATTCACGTCGTATCTCATGAAATTATAAGATGTTCACTTATGGCCTTCTTGAAGCCGTTTGCTTCTTTCCTATTTCTGCTTTAATCTTTTTTGTTTATTGTTTTTTCCTGAATTTATAATGTTTTCATCATTGTGCCAATTCGAAACACTTCATGACGTGTTTAGGTTGTTTACTGCAAGCGGGTTAGATTTCTAGATTACTAAATGTCCGTAACACCCTCTTGGTCAGCGAATCTTGATACTAAAGGGTTGTTGTAGGGTGAAGGACACAGCCATGTGGCACAGAGCAGAATGTTAAAGTCGGCCATTCAGTTAAACTTGTGTTAGCAATGACCAACAGACCTGAAGTTATTTATTACTACTGTAAGGAGATAATTGCAAAACTATCTAGAAAATTGCCTGTTGAGGTTGTTTGGAACAGGGCATATAGTTGGTATCCTGAAATCTGTGTTTATCTTGAATTGACTTCATTTTATCAGATAATGGAAGCACCATGTGATGATTCAATATGCAAATCAAAATCTAACCAAGGCTATTTTGGAAAAACATTTTTATTCTCTTTTATATTTAAAAATGCTGTCAAATTAAGGTATAGCTAAAGCTTTTGCAGCATACAGCCATTTTTCAGCTGCCATCACACCCGTTCTGAGCTGCCACCGTATGGTAATAGTGTTGTGTGTCTGAATGATCGTACAGATCCCACACCTCACACAGATTTTTGATGTTACTTTTAGATGGAAAAGCTAACAAACATTTGCCATTTTAGCCCCTCATTGTTTTCAATCTCATGTAGTGGGCTTGATGTACTGGGAAGTGGAACTGTGAGGACATTGAGGAGTCATTTTAGTAATAATATAAAAGTACCACATTTATATCACCTTTCAACACAAGAGGCACCATCACAACTATATGTCTTAAATTATTAGGTCATCATAAATGGAAGAAACCCCATCTATACACAGTTTTATTTACATTGAGTTATAGAGTGAGGACTGTAAGAATTCCCTTGTGTCATCCCCTTGTCATCTGAGCTCAAGTAGCCAATGCAGACTTGGATTATTTTCATGGGAAATTGACAGAGAAACAACTGAATGTCAGCAAAATTGAAAACAAGAAGCTATTTAATAGTAATTGGAACTGTATTAAACAATACTCTGAATGTTTTTTAAAGAGTAGGTTATGAATTCTTATAAACCAGAGAAGTTGCTGAGTGTTATTGCTCCTCCCAGTTCTTGTAGAGCCTTTGACTTGTCTACTGTCTAGAATGGGTTGTTGGTATTTTCGCTGGTCTCAAATTTCCTCTGAGGTGTATGTGTGACCAGACAGCATGTTACATTTGAGCGTTATTAAAACCCGGGGGAGGTTCCTGTGGTGAAGACACCAAAAGGAGGCATGGTAGATGGGGCTTTGACTCGGAGTGGTGCTTTTATGAAAGCAGCAAAGAGGGGTTCTGTCCCAATCACCTGAGTAGCAGGTCATCCGGCCGGCTGCTTCTCTGGGACGAGTCATGACGCTTTTTAAAGGTCTGTTTTACAGATCTGTCCAGACCTCAGCATGAAGGCACCACTTGGGTATGTGTTTGTGTAAATGCATGCTCGTGTGAGAGAGAAACTGTGTTCTACATACAAATATGAAACATTTAGTTAGTTTATATTTCCTCAGGTTAATTGTTCATTTGTTAACTGCAAGACAATAGAGCTTTACTCTTAACATGATAGTTGGCATTCTAGACATTAATTTGTAGCGATGTGCATTTATGGGGTGGGGGGGCTACAAACATAAATTTGTGGAGGGGTTTTAGTGCAGATTTGAAGATGATCAGATGCTTTTGGGCAGAAAGACTAATCTGTGCACAGTATCTGGTTTCAAAGCTGGACTATGGCAAAACACAATGTTGCCACTTGCGCTGAAGGCATGCTTTGAGGGTGTGCTGGTGGCAGGAATACACAAGTAGGATTCTGAAAAGACACTTAATCTAGGGTAAGTTTTGCATTCTAGAGCGGTCCCTAAGGATTAGTTTTTCTCAGATTATTCTATCAAATAGTCTATTGATTATTTTTAACAAAAAGATGCAGTACAAAAAATCTATGAAATTAACAATTAATTTTTAAATAATCTAATGTTATTTGAAAATAACATGTATTAATAATAATATAATATAAATAATATAACAGAAAATATTTCCTATGTTCCTTCCATATAAAATACCAAAATTTGTCTTAATTTCATTATAATATGCTTATATATGCTTATTTAGGTGGTTTGATAACAGTGTTACTGAATCCACCTAAAAATGTATCACCTTCATTTATGAAGTTCATGACATCTTTAAACTTGTGGTCAATTCATATGAGCTCCGTGTGTGCCGCATATCGGTTGCTCCAGGGTTAATTTGTGTCTCAGCATCGCATCATCTCACACACGGAGAGGCGTGGGCAGCAACCAATAGCTACTTAGCAACCGTTCGCTACTTAGCAATCGTTAGCTATTTAGCAACCGTTAGCTATTTAGCTAAGCAGTTAACCGTTAGCTACTAATGGTCGCTGCTGCTCTACAGGACGCTGCAAATGATAATTATCATTATTAGGGCCGTGGCGCTGACAGTATAGAAACCGTGAGAAATATCCCCAGACTTAGGAAGACTTAGAGCGACTTTTTGTGTGTTTCTGTTGCTTTAGTAGCGACCGGGTTTCCTTCGGACGCCGCCATCTTTGATATGACATTATTTACGACACATGATACAGCAACATAATACTCAGCAGACAGGGCTTCGGTGTGCTCAAGGGGGGGATACAGGGCTTTGTGGACAGCCTCCAGGACCTCTGTGTCCTGCCATGACGAAACTTGGTGTCTAGTTTTCCAGTCAGAAGATAAACCTTTTGTAATGGCCTTCTGATGCACCAATTCTAAGGCCACCATGTTTGCAGGGACCTACTCTGCAGAGCCCACTGCTCATCTATGTGATGGATGGATGGATGGAGAAACTTGAATAGGACAGAGATGTCCAACTGGTTCAAATGTCTGTGGTAGTTGCTAAGTAGTTGATATTCTGGAGTTGACTTGCTAGATTTGCCTGGCAGCCTTCATACAGACAGTGCAGTTTGGGAAAAGTATATTTTGCCAGATCTTTGATCTAATACTGTAATTATGTGTTTAAATCCCTCTTTTTCCATGGTGTGTGTTGGCATCATATCTTTTGCAAAATACGATGTAGTGTTATATTTTTGACTATTTTGAATGTTTATCATTCTGAGCAACTGCAGCAAAGGATGACACTGCAAACTGCTGTTTTCATACATGGCACTAAAACCTGTAGCAGCAGCGGAAGAAGTAGAGGCTGATGCTGGGACAACACACGTTTTCTTACTGTAACAGCTTGTACCTTTTTGAGGTGATGAAATGAGTTAGTTTCCAATGTGAAACAGAAAATTGACATATATTGAAGACTGTGATAATAAGGTCCTCTTCCGTTTTGAGAAATCCGAACTTTTTATACACAACTGCTAAACACTTTCCTTCGTCATTAATGACATGTCTTAACATAATGCGTGATTGGCTGGAAGACTATAAATCTCATATAAAAATGGTCTTATTGACGTCGACCAACTCTTGTGGCAGTTAAATGGGATTCATTTAGTGGTTACACTGGAAAATTTGTGTTTACATAAAACTTCAGCACCAATCTAAAGATGCATTTGATTCATTGATTAAAAGATAATGTAAACCATTGTAATCTTAACAATTGATTAACCGACCGACTATTAATTGAGCCCATCCCTAGACTACAGGTCTTAATGCACAAACGGGATTTATTTTATTATTCATTTTATTATTGTTATTTTTTTAGGTGATTGTAGATGTCCATTGTTCATGTTTGATCTCAGCATGTCCCACCTTTGGTGTAGAAATGTTATATCTGATACAACTGTTGGATGAAATGTGACATTACTGTTCAGGCTGAGCTCACTTTGAGGCCGGATATGATTTAGTAACATATGTGAAAGTGGCCTGATTCAGATTTGGAGAAGGTTGAAAAGATGTTGGGATTGTAAGCAAACCATCAAGCTCCCAAGCTGCTAGGAGAGGACCTAAGGAGCAGCCTTCATGGGTTCAAGTGTGGAGTTTTGATATTTTCACAATTCTTGTCCTCACACACAGCTCTAGTATACTATTATATTAACAGGGTCCGACGCTAAGATTTTTTCCTACTTGCCCTCCGGGCAAGTACTTCTCAATTCTACTTGCCCCATCAAATTTCTTACTTGCCCTGCAGAAGAGGTCAAGCAAACTTTTGCTCAC